>SJYQ01096641.1:0-10456 GCA_006410935.1 Redunca redunca
TTATGCTACTTGTGGATCAGAACGGGCCTGGGCTCGACAGACCCTTGAAAAGCGAGCACCACCCCAGGTTACCACTGACTGCAGCTGTGTGGCCTGGCCTACCCTCTATGGCCAGATCCACCCCAGCCCTGAGACCCGCCGGAGCCCCGATCTGTGGAGAGGGCCCTGTGCTGGTCCCTGGGGCTGTGAGAGCAGGCAAGCAGCTGTGCCGTGGCGAGGGCCTGTGGGCCGCCTGGAAACCCCACCACCAACTGCGCTAACAGCAAGCGACGGAAAGGCATCTTCAGCCTTCAGCGCTGCTTGAGAGTAAACCCTACGGTCACTTGGTCGGCCACAAGCAGACCGCCTCCAGGATGTGTGGCCCTAACCCCATGCGTGCGGAGGGCAGCAGGAGGCCGAGGGCACAGCTGCTCACCTGCCCTCTTGGCGCTGAGGGAGCCGTCGCGGTGGATGACGATGTCGGCTCCGTTCATCATCAGAAGGCTCTGGCCGGACAGGATGCTCCCCAGCAGGTCAGGGCTGGGCTCCGTGTCCACGTCCGGCTGGGGGGCCATGGCAGGAGCACTCCTCCTGCAGGCAGGCCGGGCAGGCCCCACTGTCTCAGTCCTTCCAGCCCCAGTGCCCCCCATGCAGGCAGGGACCCTGAGAGAAGGAACGAGACCCACCCCCACAGCAGCTCCCACTAACGGGCGGCAGGGCGAGGGGGTAGACACGTGCGAGGCCCCTGGCCCCAGCTCCACCAACAGGCGGAGCGCATGGGCAGTGGTGCCCGGCTGGGCGGGGGGACTGTCAGCCGGGAGAGAAAGCTGGCTCCTTGCCCAGCCCCGCCCTGTCCCCGCACCGCGCGCCCCTGGCTTGGGACTGGCCGCAGCTCCTCCTCACCCACGAGCCAGGGAGAGGCCACAAGAGGTCTCAGGGTGCTGGGTGGCAAAGCGCCCACCCGCTGTGGAGTCCACTGTTCTCGAAGGCCTGGGGCCCACCTGCACCCCATTCATCCCACCCTGCCCCCCCAGGACACACCTGGAGAGCCCCGTGGAGACGGGTCTGGCTACAGGCTGGTGGGAGCGCAGGGCTGACCGGGACAGAACCCTCCTCTTGGCGCTCAGAGGGGAAGCAGGGCTTGCAGATGCCTCTTCACTGCTGGGGAGAACACAGGCCAAAGGGCAGGTGGCCCTGCGCGTCCAGGCCCAGGGAGCTCCCATCCACCCCCCACAGCAAGCGGCCTCGGCAGGCCCTGTGACTCAACACCGCACCAGGGCCCTGCGCAGGGACCTTGTGTCGGCAGCTGCCCCGGGGGCAGACACGGCAAGGGAGCACAGAGCTCCTTTCAGTCACCACCTAATGGAGTCTGAGAGCTGCTCAGAGCAAGGAGCTTCACAGACACAAACTCCAGAGCGAGCTAGGCCCCAGCGGCGGCAGCACGCCCACCGGCCGGAGGGGCCCGGCCGCGCTGCACGCACCTGTCAAAGGGGTCCAGCTCAGAGGGGTCCCCGAACAGGGAGAGGGGGGCTGCCCCGATGTCGGCGCGCATCAGCCCCAAAGGCGGGTCTGCAGGCTTGTACACGGAAGGGGTGCAGGCTCCGCGGGCCGGCCTGCAGAGGCCCAGCGTCCGTGCGATGCGTGAACGAGCCGTGGCTTCACTCTGAACCCAGGGTCAGAGGGAGAAACGACAGGGCTGAGGTCCACAGCCTCGGGGAACGTCAGTTCAACTAGGAACCCGCGGCACCAAACACGGGGCAGAGGGCCAGCCGCCCCGGAGCCTGAGGGGCTCACGTGCTCATCACACAAGGACCCCGCCCAGGCCTCACTCCACCCGCCTCACACCAGGTGCCTGCTACCCCGGGCACAAGCACCCAACAGGTGGGGGCCTGGCCCCACGGGGACCCGTGGCTCCAGAAGCCACTCTGCGGTGCTCTGAACACCTCGCTCCAGGCCTGTCTTCAGTCCACGCTGCAGAAATAGTGCGTCTTTATCGGTGAGTCTCCAACTAATTACAGAGACGCTCCCTCCGTGCCTCCCACTGTCCCCCCACCACACACAGGCCCGAGAACCCACCTAGGGAGACCCCGCCCCGGGCTACCTTTATCTTCTGCATTTTCCTCTTCTTCACACGACCTGGGCGTTTCTTCAACCTCGCCCCTGAGCTCCTGCTCTTTGCAGGCGGCCTGGACAGGGCTCTCTTCCGTCCTGACGCTTTCCTCCGCCTTCCTGCCGAGAGCATGTTGACAGCGCTCGCTTCGCTGTGTGCCCACCCCGCTGTCCCCCAAGACTCAGCCGACCAACACCCGTCCACCTGGCCTGGGACACTGCTCCCTGCTTCTCGTTACGGGGTTTCTACACGCTTCCCCCTAGGGGTGGGGGGCAGTGCACGGTGAGGACAGGGCAAGTCTGAGCCTACGCTGACCTCCAGATCTGACCACTGGAACCAGCAACGAGACGGTTCACACCACCATGGAACGCTAAAGCAGAGGGCGCGAGCCGCTCAGCGGCCTCGCCGAGTGCTCCTGGAGGCCGGGACGGGGCTTCGCAGCATGTTTCCAGCTAACACATCCTGAGGACCACCCTGCACAGCCAGCAGCCACCTGGGTGCTCTGGGCAATGGCAGGAGCCCCAGCAGCCACAGGGGGCCCCGAGGCCGCACTGCTCCTGCAGCCCTGAAGCACTCAGGAACCTCAGCCCAGAAGTGGGTTCCAAGGGAGACAGAGGTCCACCCTCGCTCTGTGCGGTGGGAGTGTGCACACCAAGCCCGGGGCCTGGGCCCAGGACGGAGCTGAGAGCCCCCTCGCACTGTGCGGTGGGAATGTGCACACCGAGCCCGGGGCCTGGGCCCAGGACGGAGCGGAGAGCCCTAAGCGATCTCCATGGGAGCAGCTGCCGCAGCTCAGGGACAAGAACTAGTCAACACAGAGCAGGCGGAAACCACGCTCCGCAAGGTGGCCCGTCAGGAGGGAGCCGCTCCGCCGTCTCCTCAGCGACTCGCAGACCTGAGCCGGACAGAACCCCACCCGTGCCTGAACCAGCCTCGGGCCTCCAGCCACCCAGGAGGCGAGATCTGCCCACCAAGAGACCTGCTTGCTCCACCCCGCCAGAGGACAAGGCGCGCGACAGGCAGCCGCAGCGCAGCACGGAGCTCTGCTCCAGCTCCACGTAAACCGCGCTGAGATTCCACCACGTCTGTGACACAATCAGAACTCCTGACGCTGACAGGCTGCGTCGAGAAGCTGTGGAGTTGCTATTCATCTCCTCAGGTGTAACAAGGGCCTTGGGGTTAAGTCAGAGAAAACACTCTCTCTTCCAGAAACACGCAGCGAGACACGTACAATTAAAACGAGGATGCGGTTCAAAGAAACGCAGGGGGGGGGGGCACATGGCCACACTGGCTGGGAGCGGCCAGGACCCGGGGAGAAGGTGACAGGCCTGTGCCTATGTCCCTCAGCCCCACGGCTGGACCACAGCTGCAGAGGCGTGACAGCCGAGCACGGCGAGGTCCAGGACACAGCAGAGGCAAGCAGACGAAGGGCGAGCTGCTGGGACTGAGATGCGAGGTCCTGGGTGTGAGTGGGGAGAGTCAGGAGGAAGACAGGCGGAGCGGAACCTCTCGCCTGAGTCTGCAGCTCAGGGATCAGCGTGACCTCTGGGTGCAGAGAACCATGGCCCACAGGTAGCCCTCAGGTCTCACCTCCACACCCCTCCTGTCCTCGGGGGAGGCCAGGAGCGCAGGAAGACGGGAGGAGCCGGGCAGAACACAGCACCGCGGCAGGCGCACACTGCCGCTGGAAGCGGGGTGGGCGCCTCTGACACGGCCCCTCCGCGCCAGCCGGTCCCCTCTCTACTGAGCCAGAGCGGCGGACACATCCACCCACGGGGAAGGATCTGCACAGCAGCCTCACCGCAGAACCAGCCAGACGCCCGGCACAGGCAGAGGGACAAGCCATGGCACGCGCCTCACCAGGAAAGAGAAGAGAACCTACACACCCGCCACATGGAGCCCCAGGTCACCGCTGGTGAGAAACCAGAGCACACACTCGAGGCCTCCCGAGCAGGAGCCAAGGACGCCAGGCAGCACCAAGGGCAGGACGGCAGGCGCCCGGAGGGGCTGCGGGGCAGGGCCCGGCTGGAAGGCTCTCTGGCCTCAGTGGGAGCCACGTGCCCGGAGAGGAAGCACTTATCACGGCAAACGCGTCTCAGCAACACTGGC
Source organism: Redunca redunca (assembly GCA_006410935.1). Classification (NCBI taxonomy): domain Eukaryota; kingdom Metazoa; phylum Chordata; class Mammalia; order Artiodactyla; family Bovidae; genus Redunca; species Redunca redunca. The sequence goes on from SJYQ01096641.1 coordinate 4,199, forward strand.
TTTTAAAAGACCACAGGTTGTAACCCACGCAACGAATCAGGAATCCACGACTTCTGATTCACACAAGCAGTCAAGCAGGAGGGCCAGCTCCTCTACGGAGCAGAACTCTGACCAGCAAGTGCAGACACAGCCGCCAGGGACGCTGACCTTCGGTGAAAGCTTCTCCCTGGGAGAGATGAACCGAACTTCCTGGGACAGAGTCACCAAGACGAACACAGAAAAGGCCCAGAAAGCGTCGCAGCACGGCAGCTGCACCGAGGCTAAACTGCATCAGTGGCCCTGCCCAGGGAGGCCAGGCACAGAGCCGCACCGGCGGGCTGCCCAAGCCAACGGAGCAGCGCGAACCTCCACAAGGGCTCTGTGGGCTCTCCCCAACCCACGCAGGGAGGCTGGGGCACTCTGATGCACATTCGGGGTGCTGCCACACCAACAGACCCTCAACAGGGCGCTCAGAGGGACTAACCAGACCCAAACCCCAGGCCTACAGGGCCTCGGACGCACCGGCCTGGCCACCATGGAGACCAGGCCGCGCCTCGGCAGGGACCACGGGCAGCAGGAGCCGGGAACACCTACCTCCTTTCCTCCTGCGGCGGGCGGGGGCACGAGGCCCAGGGCGCTGGTACACGGCTGTGCTGAGCCCGGCAGCCACGGCTTCAATGGTCTCATCCAGCAGGGAAGACACGAGGTGCCTAGGGACGCGCTGCACAGCACAGGACAGCGTGGTCAGGGGCGGAGCCGCCTCAGACCTCTCGAGGGAGCCTGGGGACCCCGAGCCCCAGAAGCTGCAGCGACAGACAGCAGGCAGGCTGCAGGGGCTCCCGAGTGCCCATGGGGAGCGGGGTCTGGGGAGGCCTCCTGAGGGGCAGGTCAGGCATGAAGGCAAGAGGAGCACTCCTGGGCCTTGAGGAGAGCAGACTGCAGGCCTCGGTGGGGGGTCCTGGGCCCAAGTCCGCCACCAAGTCCCTCAGCCCTCCGGGTCAGCACCACGGCCCCTGCGAGTGGCGGCGCCGCCCAGCAGCCCCAGGGCCAGCTCTCCGCTGCTGCCGCCGCCTCAGGCCCCGCAGGTCACTCCCTGCGCAGCCAGCATGGAGGCCACAGGCACCCACCTGGAACCTCCTGGCCGTGGAGATCCGGTTCCGGTTCACCGTCGCTCGCACCCTCTCGCTCTGCCGCGTCCTGGCGATGGCCCGTGTCCTCCCCGTGCGGGGCCTAAGCCGGCTGGTGGTGGGCACGACGTCAGCCAAGAGCAGGGAAACCTCTTCTTCGCTCACAGGACCCACATCTTGGAAGAAAACACCCATGGCTGACGTGCTCCGCCACGCCCTGGCCCTGGTGGGGGGGACTCAGGAACGGAAGGCAGGGGGCACCTGCCTGGCACTTGGGCCCTCAGAACCCCCCATTGACCAACCCCATGTCCAACGTGCCCTCTCGCCCTCGCACCAGAGTCTAACTGAATGCCACCCCCGCCCGACAGCCCGCTGCCGTCTCCCTGGGCCGAGGAGCCCACCCCCACAGAAAGGGTCTGGGCTGCCTGCGAGCAGCAGCACGTTACCAGCGGCGGACGCAGACCCGGGAGCAGCACAGTCCGGGCAGAACCACTCGTCCACGGGGACCTCCTGGAGAGGGGGGTCCAGGCACTCCATGTGGTACCTGGGGGACAAGAGGGCGTCTGAGCCTCACGACGGTGCCCCCACGTGGTGCTGTGCCCTCGTACCCCCATCCACGCTGGAGCCCTGACCCTGCAACGCAGCTGCGTCTGGAAATGGACCTGCAAGGGTGGTGAAGTTAAGTGAGGTCACCAGGGTGCAGTCCAGGCCCCGGGACGGGCGTCTGAGAACAGAGAGGAGACACAGTGCCCACCCCACCCCGAGAGCAGCACCGGGGCCTGCCCGGGCTGCCTCGGAGGCCCCTCCCGAGGACGCGGGGCAGGCGGCTGTGCCTGGAGCCAGGTACCCCGTCCGCTCCCGTCCCCCAGGCATTCTGGGCGGCCGGACCTCCTCCACAGGCTTCGGGGCATCTCGGCCCTGTGGGAGGGCCCAGCAGCCGCTCAACTCTCTGCAGGGCATGTACCATCTGGGGCCAAGAGAATGGCAGCTGGCAGCTGTATGGGTGGTGCCCACCATTCCTGGGAGGTGGTCTCCAAGGACATGTTGTGAGGTGGTCCTTTCCCGCCCACCACCACAGAGGTGGCCCCGCGCCCCCCAGCCCTGAGGAGGAGCTACACCGGCACCAGTCCTGCCCGGAGACGCCCGCCCGCGGTGCCCCCTAGCTCGTCTGCCCGGAGACGCCCGCCCCGCGGTGCCCCCTAGCTCGTCTGCCCGGAGACGCCCGCCCCGCGGTGCCCCCTAGCTCGTCTGCCCGGAGACGCCCACCCCGCGGTGCTCCCTAGCTCGTCCTCAGGGGAGCAGTCGGGGAGGAGCCACCAGGGCTGGCACCCTGGAGACTCCAGGCGGCACCGGGGCAGGCGGGGACCAGAGCCAGCCCCACAGGGCACGGCCGAGCCCGGGCTGGGCTCTGCTGCAGAGCCTCCCGCCGCGCCCAGCCCCACCCCGTGTGAGGCCACGGGGGCAGACCCTGCCCTGATCCCCAGGCGGACCTCACCCGAGCACCCAGTGGACAGGGGCCACAGGCCGACCCCAAGCGCCGGGGAGCACCCAGAGCCCAAGCTAGGTTTCAGCCTGAGAAATCCCCCGACGCAGTCAGTTCAAGAAGACCACCCGACACCGAGTGGCAGAGTCTCACGGAAACACCTCCAGGACCCAGCGCGGCTCAGCCGTGCTCTCCCCACCGCACCCCGGTGTCTTGGAACAGAGGCTGGTGGGGGTGACAGGGGCCCCTCCTGCCCAGTCTGCACCCACAAATCCCTCCATGGAGAAGACAGCTGCAGGCTCTAGCCCAGGAGACCCCCATGGTCACGCCTCAAGGAGGCCTGCAGCGCTCACACGTCCACAGGAACGACCTCCTCCCACGACGGCGGCACAGCCCTGACGTGGAGACGTCCCCACTCACGAATACCGTTAAGTCAAACGCAAACAGGGGGAGTCCCCGGTGGTTCAGTGACCATTTCACTGCCAGGGCCTGGGTCCAATCCCTGGTTAGGTAACTAAGGTTCCACCAGCCCCATGGTACAGCCCCTACTCCCCCGAAGAGATAAAAGCTTAAGGGGAAACTGAAGCTTGGCAAACGAACACCCCACTCGGGGCTCCCCAGTGCCCCAGCATCCGCGAGACCGCCAGAAAACGCATAGGCTGGTTTCAGGCTCAGGGAAGCCAGAGGCAAAGCTGGTAACCATGGCTACGCCAGAACCAGCCTCTCCTTCCCCTGCGTGTGGCCTCCCAGGCAGCGTCCCACGGTCCCAGCCCCTTCCTGCACAGCCACCCACACTGGGGAAGAGGACGTGGTCTGTCCCGCGTCCCACGGTCACGGTACGGGACAGCAAGATCTGTGGGCTGGACACCAGGGCCCCGCTTCTGCCCTCCAGGTCCAGAGTGTCAAGAGGCAAAATGTGACTCCCCCAGACACGGCTGGGCTCTGGGACTGCCACAGGGCAGGCACAGCGCAGTCAGACCTCCGGGGCTGTCACGGGACGCGGATGCAGGGGAGGAAGGAGGGAGGTCCGTGTTCTCAGTGGTGTGAACCCCAAGAGGGAATGGGAGGCAGGCGGAGATTCGGTCAGGCCGAGAGAGGGCCCTGCTGCCTCGAGGCAGGGAGACGGCAGGAAGAGGGCCCCGGCGGGTGGCCCAGGCAGTCTACGCTGCCCCATGGGCACCGGCCCTCTAGGGCCCACGCTGCTCCAGGGTAAGGAGCACGCCCGACGGGAAGCAGGAGCCCCCACCGTGTGGACGGACGACAACCACAGGCTACCGCGGACACAGGACGGCTGGCAGCCCATCCTGCCCCTGTGCCCTGCTGGGGAGGCTCCCACGCCTGGCCTTGCATGGCGGGCGGGTCCCGCCCGTGTCCACCCTGGCCCGGCGGGCCCACACCCCCGTTTCCCGCGTCTGCCCTCCGTCCTGAGGGGCGCGGTGCACCTCTGTGCGCAGTCTTGGGGTGGCTGGGACGGGGAGAGTGCACAGCCGCAGGGAGGGTAGGGGGGATGGAGCAGTGAGCTGAGGCCAGGCTGGCGAGCGCAGCGGCAGGCGCGGGGGTTCAGACGGCCTGTGCCTGTGGGGGCTCCCGGCGAAGAGCACAACCGGGCAGGCCTGTGGGGGTGGCGCGCGGCGCGGTGGCCCACAGGCTCCCCTCTGGCACGTCCCAGCAGCGCAGGGCCAGGAGAGCCGAGGGCAGGCGTCCTCCTCGCTGCGGGGCCTCTGCAGCGAGGAGGGTCCAGGGGCCCTAACTCAGAGCAGGCCGACGGGACGGGGGGCTCACCCAGCGTCGCAGCCGTCACAGAGGAGCAGCCGGTCCTCCCGGTCGCTCCGGCCACACACCTCACAGAAGGTCGGGTCTTCATCCTCGGCCTCCCCAAGCTGGGCGCTCTCCACTGGGATCTGGGGACGAGAGTGCGCTCAGCACACAGCAGGCAGGGTCCCAGCCCCAGGGCCACCTGTGTCGCTCTGCACCAACCCAGAGCAGACTCGCTGGCACGCTTCTGTGGGCCCGGGGGCTCTGAAGTAACACGCACGCGGTTTTAACGTGTTCTAACTATTTCAAGACTGCAAGCCCCGAGAAAGAAACCACTCAATGGAGAACAAGGTGTGCACTGCAGAAGGGCCCCAGGGCAGAGGAACAACGAGCCAGCCAAGCCCATGGGCGGCGCTGCAGAGCGGGGAGGCGGCGGGCACACAGGGACCCGGACCCGGGCCTCTAGCGGGCGCCACTCCTCGACGGCCACTACTGCTCCCCATGGTGCTGCCAGCAGGCACCATCTGGGGGGGGAGGGCCGCCTCGCTCTCCTGCCCTGCATCCTGCCCGAGGAGCAGCGTCTGCTCCTCCCTTCCCGCCATGCTCCCTAGCTTCACTCCCACGCCAGCCAGGCACTCAGGGCCTCCCCGCACCTCCGGGCTCTGCCAGGTCCAGACCTGCTGGTGTAAGGGTCCTCGCACCACTCTCCCTCCCCAGAGGACGGCTCAGGGCCCGCCCTCACTCACAGCTACTCAAGCAGAGCCGGCCTGCAGGGAAACTGGCCTGCAGGGAAACTGCCCGCGCTCCCGCGGCCTCTGGGCAGAACAGCACAAGAGGGCATCCCTGGCCAGATGGGGCCGCGTTGCCCACACAGACTCAGGGACATCTGCGTGCCCAGAGCGGAGTCCCCGCTGCCTCTGGCTCCACAGTAAAAACAGATCTGGCTGCAACCAGCCCACTGAGAAGCTGCGCAGCCAGTCTGTACAGCCTTCCTCCCCGGCAGCACCCTGAGGCTTGCGAGGACCTCCCTGACCAGGGCTGAACCAGGGCCAGACTACGCAGGCAGGGAGTCTCAACCACCAGGCCACCAGGGAATGCCTTCTCTGAGACTCTCTAACGCTGCTGCTCAACAAAAGGAGGCCTGCAGAGGCCCCAGCAGCGAGGAAGACGCCCGCCCTCAGCTCTCCCGGCCCTGCCCTGTGCCTTCAGAAGTCTGGTCCCGAGAGCTGGCCTCCTCTCCCAAGCCTGGGGTCCACCCCGGCCTCCCCACCGTGGCTGCTGTGGCTCAGGAAGGAAGCAGCTCGGAGGTGCAGAAGCGGTGCACGGAGTGGAGGGGAGGGAGTCCGGGACGGCCCTGACACAGAGCCCATACCAGCCGGGCACACGGCACCACCACCAGGCGGGCTTCAAGCCCACAGCTGCAAATGGCATTTCAGCGGATTTCTACAGTGCACGCACCCAACACTTCAGGAGAGCAAATCATCTTCTGAAGGAAGGTTTCCCATGAAATGGGGACCAATGTAGGACACGTAAAGGGGCACCTACACTTACCTTCTTCAAGATTTTACCACCAAATTGAGCTCGAATACAAATACACTTAAATATAGTTCGATCAACTGGACAGGAATTGGCATTCTGTAAAAGAATAAAAACTGTATCATAACCTTGAAGAATCACTGTCACTGTTAACACCACCTTAAAACGATCTCTCTTAGAAGCCGAGAGTTCCTTTCACAAAAATCCCAGTCGTCGACTCAGTGCCAGTATGCACCAGGCCCCGTGCGAGGGCCGAGCGCACAGCCGTGCGGGAGAGAGAAGCCACGCTCCCGTGGTGCGGGGAAGCTCTCCTGGGGAGCTGACACATGAACCGTCAGTGCCCAGGAAACAGAAGGCTGCGGGGCGGCAGGCATGCTG
>SJYQ01096642.1:0-21708 GCA_006410935.1 Redunca redunca
GCCACCCAGAGCAGGGCAATAGCTCCCTGATGATTTGGCAAACCCAGCATTCATCTGGCTGGGTTCAGATTCCAGCTCTGCCAACAAACTCGCTGGAAGAAGTCCCCTAGCCTCTCATCCGGTCCTTCAGCATTGGCCCGGATGACAAGGCCATGAGGGTCAGCCTCCTGAGCACAGAGAGGGCTGGGGAATAGATGGGGGGCAGGGAGCAAGTCAGTGGAAAATAGTGCCTCCCCCAACCCACACCATGGGACAGATGCCTGTGGTGGTGGGGTAGCAATCCCCAGACTGACATGTTTTTCCTTTAATTCAGCCATGAGCAGGTCACTGAGTTTGCATATGATAAAAGTGCATTTATCTGTCCCCACCAATGGACCTTGTACCAGAGGGTATTTCTTCAGCTGCAGGCATCATCCCAGTGCTAGCTGGGAAACTCCCGGAGCCCGGTCCTGGGCCCCACTCTGTAGGGACTGTGCCTGTGACAGTGGTTTCATTGTTGTGTGTGGGCTGGTTTCTGACTCATCCCTCTTGGTTGTCGGGCTCCAGCTGCTCAGAGGTCTCCTGTGTCTCCCCAGGGAGCATGAGGGTCCTTCAGGATCCCACCTGCTTCTCCGACTACATCAGCATCTCCACCTGTGAGTGGGAGATGGCCGGGCCCACCAACTGCAGAGCCGAGCTCCACCTGTCCTACCAGCTGAATTTTTACTACTCTGAGTAAGCCTGGGCTGGAGCTGGGAGTTGGGGAGGGTTTGCCTTGGAGATCACCTGGCCTAGGTGGGGTCCTGGAATGCATGTGCTAAATTCAGCTCTTGGGGGCTTGGCCGGGCACCGTAGAGATGTGGCACCCTGGGGTGCAGGGTAAGAGGCAGTGAGTGCATTGTGGGGCTCCAGGCTCACTGTCACCAAGGCACCTGGCAGGTGGATGTGGTGGAATTCTGGACTAGATCAAAGGTTATCAAACATTTCATCTCAGGATTCTGCTTAAGAGTTAACGAGGGCCCCAACAGCTTTAGTCTGACATCAGCTGTTGTTGCTATTCAGCCACTAAGTCATGTCTGACACTTTGAGACCCCCATGGACTGCAGCATGTCAGGCTTCCCTATCCTTAACTATCTCCCAGAGTTTGCTCAAACTCATCTCCATTGAGTCAGTGATGCCATCCAGCCATCTCATCCTCTGTCACCCCTTTCTCTTCCTGCCCTCAGTCGTTCCCAGCATCAGGGTCTTTTCCACTGAGTTGGCTCTTTGTATCATGTGGCCAAAGTATTGGAGCTTCAGCTTCATCATCAGACCTTCCAATAGATGTGGCCTGGGTAACTTACATCTATTGATATTTTCCATATTAGAAATTAAAACAGAAAATTTAAGTCACAAGAGCCAACAAGTTCACATTCAACAGGCTGTCGGAGCAACAACATCGCCACAGATCAGGTAGCCTCTGGAAAATTGCACTCTAAGCTTGTGAGAGAAAAACAGTGGAAATGACGGCTGATGTCAGAGTATTACTATGAAAACTGTTAGACCCAGTGGAACCGCAGACCACACTGAGAACTTCCAGGCTAGACCATTGTTTAGGCGTGCAGCGTTAGTGATAGAGCTCACTGCAGTGATTGGTGTACCATGGAACTTGGAATATTTTCCCAGTTCACTGGGATATCCCATGGCACACAGGGCTAACTGTTGCTGCACGTGGTACCCAGGACATGACCTAGTACCCAAGACATACAGTTATGGAGCACATGGGATATACAGCATACCCTATGTGGGCTACTGAGTACACCCAACGTGGCTACCCAATTTGGGCTACCGACTGTGCTTCTGTATGCACATTGGCTCAGACTGGGGATCTGCAGACTGCCCCATGGGTCACATCTGGCCCACCACCCATGTTTTTAAATAAAGTTTTATTGACACACATCCATGCCCATTTGTTTATGTGTTGTCTATGGCTGGGGCTTTTTTGTGCTGTATCAGCAGAGTTGTATAGTTGGGACAGAAAGGGTATTCCCTTAAAGCCACAAATATTTAGTATCTGGTCCATTACAGAAAACATTTGCCAGCTGCTGGCCTAGCCCATGAGATGTGGGGTTGGCTATTTTGGGTGACACGTTAGAATTAGGCTGTGGGGCACAGGGCGTGTGCCGGGCTGGACTGTGCAACCGGAGAGGCGCTAGGACACACACGTGTAGTTAGAAATTCTTTCATGCCGTGAGTTCTTTCCTTTCACTGGCTTTCAGGGTCCAAGCCTGGGGACAGGGGTGGATAAAAGTCCACGGTGGATGTGATGAGGAGCTGTGGGCAGCAGGGAAGTGTTCCCAGGCCATTGTCCCCACCACACCCCAGCTACTGTGATCCCAAGTCCCCAGATCTGGTCCTTGAGGCAGGGTGACCAGGAAGCTGGAAGGGCCTGAGGTTCCTTGAGGCGTGTCCCGGGGTCGCCAGTGAGTCACATGCCCAGCCTAATGCAACATCTGTGTTTGCAGAAAGCACACATGTGTCCCCGAGAACAGAGAAGGTGTGGGGGGTGCGGTGTGCATATGCCATATGCAGATAGATAACCCGGTCAGAGAAGACATCTACCAGCTGGACCTGTGGGCCGGGGAGCAGCTGCTGTGGAACAGCTCCTTCAAGCCCAGCGAGCACGGTGAGTGGGGCGGGGCAGGGGTGGGGCCAGGGGGCGGGGCGGGGCTGCAGGTGTTCCTGCAATGTGCTGGGCACAGGCTTCATTCCCGGGAGAGGGCCATCCAAGCAGCCTCCTACCTTTNTGGGGCCAGGGGGCGGGGCGGGGCTGCAGGTGTTCCTGCAATGTGCTGGGCACAGGCTTCATTCCCGGGAGAGGGCCATCCAAGCAGCCTCCTACCTTTTCCCAAACCCAATGGGATTCTTGCCTCTTTCTGGGCCTCAGTCCTCCCATTTGAAATGGAGTTGGGCTCAAGAGTACATCAGGCCCCATTCAGTTCAGATATTTCAACCTTCAGAATTTAAGTGCCCAGATCAACGTGTTGAATGAGGTATGTTTGGTGGAAGGCATGCTTGCTGCAGGTCAGAAACTGAATTGGGAACCATCCTTCCACCCTCTGTCGACTATTCAGCTGCTGCTTCTTTAGACAGTGTAGACCATGAGAGGCTGCCCTTATCCTGATACCCAGAGTTCCCACAGGAATCCATGGAGAGCATGCTGGAGTGTAGTAACAGGAGTTTAAAACACCATTTATTCCTGTGTGACCTTGGGCAAGCCGTGTTACCTCTCTGAGCCTTGGTTTCTCAAAGACAGTTATTACCCCTATTTTGCAATTGAGAAGGAAAAAAGTACATAGTTCAGAGAAGGCAAATAACCTGCCTAAGGTCACACAGCTATTAAGTGATAGAGGCAGTATTCTCACAGAGCACACAGTCTTCGCCACTACATCAGCAATTCCTGAAGGGATTTCTCATACCCAGGGTGGGGTGGGGGTGATTTAAATTGACCTATGAATGAATCTATCAATTAAAATAATTTTTACACATGCATATTGATTTTAGGGGCTTCTCTGATAGCTCAATTGGTTAAGAATCCACCTGCAATGTAGGAGACCCCAGTTCAATTTCTGGGTCAGGAAGAGCCACTGGAGAAGGGACAGGCTACCCACTCCAGTATTCTTGGGCTTCGCTTGTGGCTCAGCTGGTAAAGAATCCACCTGCAGTGTGAGAGACCTGGGTTTGATCCCTGGGTTCAATCCCTGGGTTGGGAAGATCCCCTGGAGAAGGGAAAGACTACCCACTTCAGTATTCTGGCCTGGAGAATTCCATGGACTGTACAGTCCATGGGGTTGAAACGAGTTGGACATGACTGAGCGAGTTTTAATGCTCATTATGTGCCTGTGATCTCGTGGGTATGATCATTTTAAAAGAGATGAGGTTTTCAAACACATGAATCAAAGAAATGCTTAGTAAATAATACAGTACACAGATGTGGCCAGAAGTATGAAGGATCAGAGTGGAAAAGCCAGAGTTCGGGTTGCTTGGCTTATCCATTTTGCATTCACTGTGAAAAGGTAATTAATAACCACTGAAGTGCTGAGTGGCCATCCCTGGTGGCTCAGTGGTAAAGAACCTGCCTGCCAGTACAGGAGACGCAGGTTCGATCCCCGGGTAGGGAAGATATTCTGGAGAAGGAAATGGCAACTCACTTCAGTATTCTTGCTGGGAAATCCCATGAACAGTGGAGCCTGGTGGGCTACAGTCCATGGGGTAGCAAAAAGAGTCTGACATGACTTAACACCTAAACAAGAAGAACAGTCAGTGCTCAGTAGGATTTTAGCAACATGAGAATCGGGTGTACTGTTGTAATTCTCTGTTATGACTAAATCGGTGTGGTTTCCCATTGATGTGCTGCGGGGGTGGTGGTGACTGAGACTCTATCTACGTGCCTGCATGGGCCCACCTCCTCCCGTTGCCCCACCCAGCCCCTCACCAGCCACTCCTTCTCCACAGTGAAACCGCTGGCCCCCAGAAACCTCACGGTTCACGCTGACACCTACACGTGGCTGCTGACGTGGAACAACCCGTACCCTTCTGATAACCACCTGTGCTCCGAGCTCACCTACCTGGTCAACGTCTCAAATGAAAATGACCCCACTGATGTGAGTGGGCGCCCCGCGGGGTTTCTCTGTGACCACCTGGGACTCGGGTGGGTGGAGACTCAGACTCTGGGGTGTGAGATGGGGAGAACAACCCCCATCTGAACGTGGCTGGTCGTGGCTCTGTTCGGGGACCAGTCTTTCCACCTCTCCAGACCCCTGATGCCCAGTGTGCAGACAGGGAGTTTATTTTCAGACATGGCTCCTCATCTGTAAAGGAAGAGCTGTGGACCACGTCTGTTTCCCACGGGTGGGGCACTTGAGATTTTAGGCGATACTCTAAACACACTTAAATGACTGAATCTCAGGGCGAGATGGTCACTCCCTCCTGACACTGACTGTCAAAAGAGTCGCTTCTCAGCTGAGCTTTTAAGATTTTTTTTTTTATTTATTTGACATTTGAACTAAATCTGTACTTTAGTTAATAATGCTGTATCACATGTTAATTTCCTTCTTTTTTTTTTTAACAACATAGTATTTAAATCCTCAGAATTGGATTAGAAGTTTCAAGCCTCAATCAAATACTTCTTTAAAGCACTATGAATAAAAAACTTTTTAGACTTTCATCAGTAATACTAGATACCAAAATACATGGAATTATCAAATTATCAAAGTTTTGAATGAATATAAATTAGAAATTTGTCAGCTGAGCTTCTTTGTAACAGGGAGAAGGGCCTGCAGGCTCAGAGCCTTCCCTCAGAAAACATGGACAGCCATAATTTAATACTGTTGCCTGGCTCTGATTGCATGTACTTTTTGAGATGTCCATGGCATCTTGATACTTGCCCCCAGTCACAGCAGTGGCAGAGGGGTTCTGGTTTTTTTTGTGTGTGTGTGTGATGTTCCTTTTTAAACGAATGTATTTGGAACCAGAGATCAAATGGCCAACATCTGTTGGATCATCGAAAAAGCAAGAGAGTTCCAGAAAAACATCTACTTCTGCTGTACTGACTACGCCAAAGCCTTTGACTGTGTGAATCATGACAAACTGTGGAAAATTCTTCAAGAGATGGGAATACCAGACCACCTGACCCGCCTCCTGAGAAATCTGTATGCAGGTCAGAAAGCAATAGTTAGAACTGGACATGAACAACAGCCTGGTTCCAAATCAGGAAAGGAGTACATCAAGGCTTTATATTGTCACCCTGCTTATTTAACTTATATGCAGAGTACACCATGTGAAATGCTGGGCTGAAGCACAAGTTGGAATTAAGACTGCTGGGAGAAATATCAGTAACCTCAGGTATGCAGATGACATCACCCTTATGGCAGAAAGCAAAGAACTAAAGAGCCTCTTGATGAAAGTGAAAGAGGAGAGTGAAAAAGTTGGCTTAAAGCTCAACATTCAGAAAACTAAGATCATGGCATCCAGTACCATCACTTCATGGTGAATAGATGGGGAAACAATGGAAACAGTGACAGACTTTATTTTCTTGGGCTCCAAAATCACTGCAGATGGTGACTGCAGCCATGAAATAAAAAGACACTTGCTCCTTGGCAGAAAAGCTATGACGAACCTAGACAGCATATTAAAAAGCAGAGACATTACTTTGCCAACAAAGGTCCGTCTAGTCAAAGCTATGGTTCTTCCAGTAGTCATGTATGGATGTGAGAGTTGAAATACAAAGAAAGCTGAGTACCAAAGAATTGATGCTTTTGAACTGTGGTGTTGGAGAAGACTCTTGAGAATCCCTTGGACTGCAAGGAGATCCAACCAGTCCATCCTAAAGGAAATCAGTCCTGAATATTCACTGGAAGGACTAATGCTGAAATTGAAACTCCAGCACTTTGGCCACCTGATGCAAAGAGCTGAATCATTTGAAAAGACCCTGGTGCTGGGAAAGATTGAAGGCAGCAAGAGAAGGGGATGACAGAGGATGAGATGGTTGGATGGCATCACTGACTCAATGGACATGAGTCTGGGTAAACTGTGAGAGTTGGTGATGGACAGGGAAGCCTGGCATGCTGCAGTCCCTGGGGTCACAGAGTCAGACACAACTGAGCGACTGAACTGACCTGAACTGATTGACATTCTGAGGCTTCCCAGGTGGCACTAGTGATAAAGAACCTGCCTGCCAATGCAGGAGACATAAGAGACGTGGGTCCAATCCCTAGGTGGCGAAGATCCTCTGGAGGAGGGCATGGCAACCCACTCCAGCATTCTTGTCTGGAGAATCCCATGGACAGAGGAGCCTTGTGGGCTACAGTCCAGTGTTGCAAAGAGCTGGACAAGACTGAAGTGACTTAGCACACACAGCACACACTGACACTTTTAAAACAGGGAGAGTTGATATGTAAGAAACCATCAAGTAATCTCAGGGCTATACAATGGATGGCTGAGGCCCCCTCTATTTTAGGTGCAGGTGGGGGTGGAGGCCACTGTCAGCCACTCACGTTTTCGCCTCAGATATTTCCATTGGAGGGACGACATCTGAACGCCAGGGGCCCTGGCGCCCCATGGAGCCAGGTTCCAATACCTTCCCTGCCACTTGCTGCATGATCTTGAGTTTCTTGCTCACCCTCCTCTTGCCTCGGTTTCCCCATCTGTAACTTGGCACTAACAAGAGTGCCCAACCCCGCAGGGCTGCGGAGAGCACAAAGTGTGTGACACAGACAGGTGCCCCTGCCTGGCACGACAACGTCATAAACGTCGTCTTCCTTTTCCCCTGAGAGCCTCGGGCCTCAGAATCCCACCCATCTCGTCCTCCTGGACCGTGGTCTGTAACTATTCAGAGTCTGCTGGGGACCATGCCTCGTGTCCCAGAAGCCAGTCTGGCCTGATCTTGTCTGCCGCGGAGAGGCCCCAGACGTCTTAAGCTGCCACATCAGCTCTGTTCCTGCTTCCTCTCTTTCTGGCCAAGCTGGGGGGGTGGTGGGTGTTGATTCACATCTCTCAGGTGTGGTTTTCCTCCTTGGCACTGGGCCAGGATGTGGGGCAGGAACAGGAAGGGTAGCCGGGCTCATACTGGAGAGGCTCAGAGCAGTTGGGAAGAGGGGGCTGACACAGATGCCAAAGAAGGAGACAATTTGGTCAGTAAATCCCCTTCTAATTCCTGGAACTGTGAGGGCTTAGCTCAGGGGATGGGCTGGAGGGGAGAAAAGGTTACCACCTATGGAGTCCAAAGGAAGGTCATGTGTTTGCCCGTCACGGTCGGATCCAGGATCCTGGAGTCTCCATCATTTGGTCCTGCCTTATTCTGTGTTGGCTTCACTTTTATTTATTTATTTATAAATAATGTCGCTGCAGGCAGGCCTTCTCTAGTTGCGGCGAGTGGGGGCTACTCCGTAGCTGCAGCGCTCGAGTGAAATAGCTTCCCTTGTTGCAGAGCACAGGCTCCAGGCATGCGGGCCTCAGTAGCTGCGGCATCTGGGCTCCGTAGCTGTGGCTCGCAGGCTGTAGAGCACAGGCTCCGTAGTTGTGGTGCCCAGGCATGTGGGATCTTCCCAAACCAGGGACTGAATCCATGTCCTCTGCGCTGACAGGCTAATTCTTCACCACTGAGCCACCAGGGAAGCCCTGGCTTCATTTTTTTTTTAATGATTTCATTTATTTATTGTTTTTGCCTGTGCTGCATCTTCGTTGCTGCCCAGGCTTTCTCTGGTTGTGGGGAGCGGGGGCTATTCTCTAGTTGTAGTGCCCGGGCTTCTCACTGCGGTGGCTTCTCTTGTTTCAGAACACAGCCTCTAGGACTCTCAGGCTTTCGTAGCTGTGGCTCCCAGGGTCTAGAGCACAGGCTCAGTAGTTGTTGCTCATGGGCTTAATTGCTCTGCAGCACGCGGGATCTTCCCAGATCAGGGAGCGAACGCATGTCTCCTGCATTGGCAGACAAATTCTTACCACTGAGCCAGCAGGGAAGCCCTTGGCCTCATTTTTAAGCAGGCTCTTTGCTCACATAGAGGCCAATATGCCCAGTAGAAGCTCCGGCCTTAAAACCACGGTGGGAAAAGTTCTTCCCTCCAGATAGCCTCAGTAAAAGTCCTGGGGCCAGTGATCAGCTACCTGCCTGGGACCACATGCCAATCTCTGAACCTGTCACAGGCTGTAGGCAGGAGGGGGATGCTGAGGCAGTGTTCACACTGGCCAGGCGAGGATTACATTCCCCACTCTGGAGCGGGTCAGGTCAACCCCACCCAGACCAGATGGGCCGGGAATGAGGGAGGGGTGGCTCCTCAAAGGAAGTTCTGAGGAACAGGGAACAGAGCCTGGGCTGGCTGAAACACAGCTGGGTTTGGGACCTGGCACCAGACTCCAGCCAGTGGACAGAATCAGTCAATGTGCCTGGGCTGTGGCTTAATGGTCATGTAGGTGCTCAGGGTTGCCCCAGGCCTCAGAATTCCATTTCCTGCTTCTTTTGTTGGTGGGGCAGAAGCTAATGAGACATCTTCCCCCATCTTTCTCTTCCTAAGGACAAAACTGGGCCGGCAAGAATTCCCCTCATTAGTCATTGGCCAGAGATGGTCACATGCTCCTCTCTAACCAATCACAGGCTAGGGAATGAAATAGCCATGATTGGTTTGGACCAATGAGGATTAACCCTGGAACTGGAGACAGAGGCTTACCTACCCTGAGCTTTGAGTACTTGACCCCAATGGTATAGATGCTGGGTGGGTGTCCAGCTGTGTTTGCTACAGTACTGCAGACACCAGCTGTGGCTCAGACTGCTGGGATAAATTCTAAAAACATTAGAGACTCACTGTGGAATTCAGGAAATGGAGCTACTCCTTATCCTGGATGATTTCTGGAAAAGATTCTGTAATGGAGTTTTGGCTTGGGCATTGAAGGATGTATAGGAGTTCTCTAGTGAGAGGATAGGTCAGGTAGGAGGCTTGAAGGTGTGAGATTTCATGGCATATCTGAGGATTATGGGGCTGTGGGAGTGTATACAGTGAAAAGGCAGAAAATGAGGCCTCAAGCCTACCGAGGGCCGTGACTGCCTTTTGTTCATGATCATCTTTTTTTTTTTTTTTTCATGATCATTTCTTGAGTGCCTACTATGTGCCAGGTATGATGTGTATTGTGACTAATGGCTGGGAAAGCCCTGCAGGTAGAGAGGTGTTTGTCTTTCCATTTAGTGACGAGGGCACTGAGGCTTGGAGAGGTGGAATGACTTACCCAGAGTCCCAACACTGGAAATGGCCAAGCTGGCTTTCGAAGCCAGGATTTAAACTCCAGAGCCTGTGCTATTTTCCCCTCCCCTGGGATCCTTTGCTCAGAACAGTCTCCCGAACACCTGGCCCTTTTGTTAAAAAAAACCTAAATGTACCACAAGTAGTTCCTTAGAAGCTTGATTTCTTGTTTCTTAGTAAAACATTTCTCAATTCCCTACTCCTCTCTAGAGTGTATGAGTCCTTCTGTGAACCAGCTCCAGCTTCTGCTTCCTGTTTACTGCAATTTAGAAAGAAAGGGACACTGACAGTGAGAGTGCCCTTCTCTCCCTGCCCTGGGTCTCCCTCTGCCACCTCCACTCCGTCCCCAGCTTCCCTGGAAAGTTCCAGCTGCCCTCCAGTTTCTCCAGCAGGCTGTTAGGACTTTGCTTCCTTTTTGTGTACAACCTCCCCTCGGCTCACTTTACACCAGACCGTGTGGCGCTAGTGGTAAAGAACTCGCCTGCTGATGCAGGAGATGTAAGAGATGCAGGTTCTATCCCTGGGTCAGGAGGATCCCCTGGAGGAGGGCATGGCAACCCACTCCAGTGTTCTTGCCTGGAGAATCCCAGGGACAGAGGATCCTGGCGGGCTACAGTCCATAGGAGCTCAGAGAGTTGGACACAACTGAGCAAGCAAATATTATAATATTACTGCAAACACGACTGCTTTGAACAGCACATATTTATTGCCCCAGAGTTTCTGGGGGTCAGGAGCCTGGGCATGGCTTAGCTGGGTCTCTCAAGGGTGCATGCACATGAGTTGGCTGGGGGTTTCCTTCTGAGCTCCTGTGACGTGGGCAGCATTCAGTTTCTCATGGGCTTTGAACTGAGAGCCTCAGGTTCTTGCTGGCCTTTAGCAGGAGGCTGCCCTAAATTCCTTCCCTGGTGACCTTTTCAAAGCCAGAGTCTCCTGGCAGGTTGGAGTTACAGTCTTCCATAATGGAATCACATCCATGTGGTCCCTACGTATTCATCACCTTTGCCATATTCTGTTGGTTCAGAATAAGTCACGTGCCCCCCACCCCCCGCCCCAGGCAAGGAGAGGAGAGGGGACCGAAGGACCCAAGGACGTGACATGAGGTGAGGCTCACGGGGCCATCTCAGTCTGTCTGCCACCATCACTAAGCCTTCTCCCTTTCTGTTTTTAACATCAAAGCCAACAGACAACATGTGCTAGTCTTCATCCTGCCCTTTTCACTTAAGGGCAGATCTTGGAAGTTCTTTCTCATTGAGGGGCTTGGTTGGGCGGGGCTGAGATGATGGGCCATTGATTCTGGGCTTGACTGGGGAGGCTCTAGAGTGGCCCTTGAAGGAGAGAGAGGCACACGGCGACCCTGTCTGTGCTCAGAAAGATCGCTCTTGTGTTCCCTGCATGCCTGGCCCAGCTTGAAGTACTGACCTGCATTAACCCACTTAATCCTCACAACAGCCCTGGGAGGATGGCACTTTTATTATCGCCATTTTGCAGAAGAAGACATCAACGCCCAGAGAGGTTATGTCACTTATCCGAGGTCACACAGCCAGAAAGTGGCAGTAGGAACTCTTACCTTCATTTTACAGATGAGGAAACTAAAATTCAGAATTGTTCATCAGCTTGCCTCAGTAACACCAAATGGCTAATCAATGAGGGGTGTAGGAGTAGGGAAAGAGCCGGTTCTGTGACCCATCTTGCTTGACTCTGGTCACTGTCGTGAAGCCGGCAGAGGCCTAGAGTTGGAGGAGTAACCAAATACCCAGGCTGGTGGCTCTTCAGCACTGTGGGGTCAGCGAAGGACAGCAGCCCGGGAGGGAGCTGGTTCTGCCCTCCCCCCAAGCGGATGCCCTGACAGCTCCTTTTCTCCCACCAGTTCAGAATCTATAATGTGACCTACATGGGGCCCACCCTCCGTGTCGCGGCCAGCACCCTAAAGTCTGGAGCCTCCTACAGCGCACGGGTGAAGACCTGGGCTCAGAGCTACAACAGCACCTGGAGCGAGTGGAGCCCCAGCATCAAGTGGCTTAACTGTGAGTACCCTACCGGGGGTCCTGAGCAGTTAGCATCTCTCTCTGTCTGTTTTTTGGGGGGTTTTGTGAGTGTGTGTGTGGGGGGTTTTCTTTTCTTTTCTTTTTTTTTTTTTTGGCCTTACCTCTCAGCTCGCAGGATCTGTTTCCCCACCAGGGCCCAGTGGTTGAACTCAGGTCACTCTATTGAAAGCCTGGCACCCTAACCACTAGGCAACCAGGGAACTCTCAGCAGTTAGCATCTCTGCTCCCCACTTTCATTCTGGGGCCACAGAGAGCCCAATATCTAGTTTCCATATCATAAGATGCCTCTACTGCAGTAACAGAATTTCCAACTGATGCGGTCTACCAGTCAGGGTGTGGGGTAGGTTACAGTAAGAAACCCACAGGTTTCACAGCTTAACACTGTAGGAGTGGATTTCTTGCTCAGATAACAGTTCACCATGAACTTTGCTGATGGCCAGCTGGTTTTCCTCCCTGTGGCTCCACCATTTTCTAGGACAAAGATTCTTAGCCTTTCTGTATTATGGACAGTCCAGCGAAGCCTGTGGACCTCATCTCGGTATTTTTTAGAGTATAGTTGAGTCACAATATAGTGTTAGCTTCAAGTGCACAGCAAAGTGATTAATTATACATACTCATATATCTACTCTTTTTCAGGTTTTTTTTCCCATATAGGTTCTTAATGAGAACTGAGTATAGTTCCTTGTGCTATAGTAGGTCCTTGTTGATTGTCTCTTTTACTTAAAGTAGTGTGCATATGGCCAGTCCCAATCTCTCAGTTCATCCCTTTCCCCACACCACTTTCCCCCTTGACAACCACAAGCCAGGATATTTTTAAATGTATGAAATAAAGTACAGAGGATTTCAATGGAAACCTAATTGTATTGAAATGTGATTATAAAAAGATTTTAAAATATATTTGCTATCTAAGAATATAGGCTTCTTTAATAACACATTAAAAATAGAAGCTAGTGGTCGTTCTCATAGATACTGTCATTTCAAAGTAGATGAGCTGAAAGGATATTTCATGGTACTCCCGCCATTGGGTGATAAGAGAATACCTGTGATTTCTGCTAGGGCCTGAGTGACTGATGCTATATCACTGTAGCTTGCTCTCTCCATTCCTAATGGGAGGAAACGCCAGGTTTCAGAAGTTAGTGAAGGCTTCCCTGGTGGGTCAGTGGTAAGGAATCTGCCTACCAATGCAGGAGACACAGGCTCAGTCCCTGATCTGGGAAGATCCCCCGTGTCGTGGAGCAGTTAAGCCCCTCCACCACAGCTACCGAGCCTGAGCTCTACAGCCTAGAAGCCGCAACTACTGACGTCTGCGTACCCAGGAGCCTGTGCGCCACAAAGAGAGAAGCCACCGCAATGAGAAGCCTGTGCTTCTAAAGAGTAGCGCCCACTCCCTGCCACTAGAGAAAAGCCTGTGCACCAATGAAGACCCAATACAGCCATAAATACATCAATAAATACAATTATATAAGAAAGCTAGTGAAAATAAAGCTATCATTTCTTCCCCGTCAAAGCTCCCAGACCCCTAAATTCTAAAGGCCACCATGTTGGAAGTCCCCAAGTGAAGAATCCCTACTCTAGGGCCTTGCCATCATCCGAATCCAGCCAGCAGAAAGGGAGTGAGAGTGGGGAGACCACAGCTGCTTCTTAAAAGCCTCCCCAAGAAGTGACACACATCACTTCCTCTCAAGTTCTATTGGTGGAACTGGTCACATGGCCACACCGAGCTGCAAGAGGTTCTGGGAAATGTAGTCCCTCATCTGGTACTCTGTTCCCCTAAACAACACTTTGCGACTTTTTCAGTAAAGATATTGAATTATCTCACATAAAAGGAAGCCTTACAGGGGAATCCCCTAGCTGTCCAGTCTTTACCATTCTGTGCTTCTACTGCTGAGGGCCCTTGTTCAATCCCTGGTCAGGGAACTAAGATCCCACAAGCTGCACTATATGGCCAATAGAAAGAAAAAAAAAATGAGGTTTAGCCAATGAATATTGCTGCTCAGTGGCGTCACTCCAGAGTCTTGCCTTTCCCTCTGCCATCCCTAGCATGGTAGCATTTTGTTCTTAGCTACGGCCACCTCATGGCCCCAGGTTGTCTGCTGCAAACACCCTCATGTCCCAGCCCCAAAGGGAATGGAAGCTGCCACAAAGAGTACATCCCGTGCACCTTTTATCAGGAAGCAAAAGCCTGTCCAGCCCCGGTGGACTTCCCCTTGCATCTCATCAGCCAGGACCGTCACATGGCCTCTCCCAGCTGCAAGGGAGGCAGGGAACTCAAATGCCTGGAAAGGGGAGTAGTTTTGGCCCATGGTTGGCCCAAACCTCAGGGTGGGCACTTCACAGCCTGGCAAAGAAGAAGGGGAGACAGCTGTAGGGTGGGGGAGGCTGCCCGAGGCATCATCTGAACAATGGGGAGAAGGAAGGGCTGTTGTGAACACTCACTGGAGGAAGAGTTCTTCAAAGTGCTAGGTATTATGGTGAGTGGCAGGCACCCACCCCAACCCATCACACGCCCCTCTCAGCATCACTCATCCTGTTCCATCGATGCCTCTCGACCGTCTGTCTCTAGCTCTGGGCTGTAGGCCCTATGAGTGGTGCCTGCTCTGTGTCTATGTCCCCATTGTCCAGCATAGCACCAGGCACATAGTCAGTGCCTGGAAAAGTTTTATCAAATTGAGTTCCCCCTTTGACCTGGAGAAGTGAAGGGAAATAGACTGTGTGGGGCAGATACCATGTGCTGGACACTCATTCATTATCTCCACAAATATTTCTTGAGCTCCTGCTACATATTAGACACCAGCCCAGGGCTAGATGCAGAGGGATCAGCGGTGAACAAAGTAGACAAGAATCCCTGTTTTTGTGGAACTGACATTTTGGAAAGGGAGACAGAAAATAAACGAATGAACAAAAACATAAATGAGATCTAGATCTAGTAAGTCCGAGAAGGAGATAGAGCAGGGAAAAGGGGTGGGAGGAGGTGACGTTAGGGAAGGGGTGGGGAGAACTTTCTGGACCCGGCAGTGAGCAAGGAGGGGGCCAGCTCTGAATGGACATGCAGGCCCTGCCTCACGGGTACATTAAATCGTATAAGCCTCACAACAGTGAGTTAAGTAGTTATTAACCCCGTTGAACAGATGAGGAAACCGAGGCACAGAGTGGGTGAGCCTCTTGTCCTGGGTTGCCAGCAAGTCTCTGACAGAGTCAGGCTTTGAACTGAGGCCATCCAACTCCAAGTCTCTGCACTTGACTTCAGCGCTTCTGGAAAGAGAGGAGGTTCAGGATCCTGAGGTGGCCCTGAGCTCTGGGAGAGCAGGGGACAGCGAGGAGTCCAGGGGGGCGGGGAGTAGGAGCTGCCGCGGCGGCAGCCAGCTCACGCAGTGGCAGCCAGCTCACGCAGCGTCTTGGAGGGTCCCGGGGCCCCGGTCTCCTTCTCTGGGAGGTGGAGACCAGCTAAATGTGGCGCGCCGAAGGCTCACGACTTCCCTCCCCTTCCAGACTACGGGGAGACCTGGGAGCAGCGCCTCCAGCTGGGCGTCGGCATCTCGTGCGTCATCGTCCTGGCGGTGTGCGTGTCCTGCTACCTCAGCATCGTCAAGTGAGTCCCGGGCTCCCGCGCCGCGCGCTGCAGAGCCAGCCGCCGTGGACTGTGGAGTGCGCAGGAATTTCCCCTCTCATCTGACAGCTTGCAGCCCTGTCACTCAATGATAGATACTTACTGAGCAGCTACTATGTGCAAGGCACTGAACGGGCAGGGAGACCCTGTGTCCTTGGGGAAGCAGAAGATGCCAGACCAGCAAGTAACCATGGCTGTTTCCCATAGTGACCCTTGCACTGAAGGAATCAAGCCAAGATGA
Source organism: Redunca redunca (assembly GCA_006410935.1). Classification (NCBI taxonomy): domain Eukaryota; kingdom Metazoa; phylum Chordata; class Mammalia; order Artiodactyla; family Bovidae; genus Redunca; species Redunca redunca. Next base: position 15,640 of record SJYQ01096642.1, read on the forward strand.
GCTGGGGGATATTCCAGGGGTGGCAGGGCGGGTCCCTCTGAGGGGTGATGGCCTGACGGTGGGATGCAGCTGGCAGGGGACAGGGCCTTCCTTTGGCAGAAGGGAGATGGGTCATACCCAGGGTACACCCCAGACATTTGAAGGCAGATGGTAATAGACAGGAATTCTAGAGATTGCCCTGCAGAATCAGGAGACCTGGGTTCGGATCCTGGCCTTGGCACTTGGTAACTGTATGACCAAGTTTCTGAACCTCTGTTCAGCCTTGAGTCCCTATTTAATCAGTCCTGAGAGTCCTAAGAGAGTCCCAGAGCCCTGGGTGCAAGGAGCCTTGTCTCCAATGAGCATGAGACCTAGGAATGTGGAGTCTCAGAGCCTCAGTCCTCCCACCTCTGAAATGGGACTAATGGGCCCAAGCTGACCACATAAGGAAGGGCGATGGTGGAGGGCTGATGGTGAGTGAGTATCCGTAGTCTACCAGGCACACAGTAGGTGTGCAGGGAATGCAAGGTCCCTTCTCCACGGCTGTCGCTGATACCCCTGAGCCCCCTGGGCTGGTCTTTCCCCTTCTCTGAGCCTCAGTTTCCCCATCATCTGTCCTCTCCACCTGCCGCTCTCTATTCTAGTTCTCCAACCTCCTTGCTGTTCTTTGAACCCCCAACCCAAGCAGGTTCTTCCCTCCACTCCTTTGCACTCGCTGTGCTCTCTGCCTGCAAAGCCCTTTCCCCAGACATTGCTGAGACCCGCACCTCCACCATCTTCAGTCACCTTTCGGAAGCCACCTCCTCAGAGAAGCCTTCCTGGATCACACTCTCTGTTCCTCTCTAGTCCCTTATGGCCTCTATTTTCATTCCTGGCACTTCTTGTCAGGAATGAATGATGTCATATAGTCATTTCCGCATCTGTTTGCCTGTCTTCGTCTTCTAGAAGGCCAGCTCTGTGAAGGCAGGTGCTTCTGTCTGTCTTGTCCCCTGAAGCCTGGCACAGTGAGTGATACACAGGAGGTGCTCAGTAAATAGGTGGTAACTGACTGAGTGGAGTGCTAGAGGCTAATCCAGAGGCAATCTGAGAAGATTCCTGCCCAGCCCTGACCCAGGAAGGGAGGAGGAATCCCTCGGCCTCTCCGGCCATGCCAGACTTCTGGGCACTTTGTCCTCCGCTGCTCCGGAGGAAAGGTTGTTGAAGGGGAAACCCAGGATTCTCCTTGTCCATCTGGTGTGTGTTGCACTCAGCTGCTCAGTCGCGTCCGACTCTGTGACCCCATAGTCTAGCCCACCAGTCTCCTCTGTCCATGGGATTCTCCCGGCAAGAATACTGGAGTGGGTAGCCATTTCCTCCCCTTGGGGATCTTCCCGACCCAAGGGTCGAACCCACCTCTCCTGTGGGTCCTACACTGGCAGGCAGATTCTTCACTACTCGCGCCACCTGGGAAGTCCCTCTGCCGCGTGCGTCTCCCCTAATTCCCAGGGACTTGTTCCCTCTTGGGCAGAGGCAGCCGCATCAGGAACTCCACTCTGGGTAGCAAAGTGCTGGACCCAAACCCAGCTATAATGCCCCCCAGCTGTCACTTCACCTCCCCAGGCCTCAGTCTCCTCATCTGTAGAGTGGGATTAGTGGTAGAACCTGTTTAATGGGGTGAGGGTGAGGGAGCCAAAAATCTACCAGCATGATCTCTGAGCCCTAATAAGTCTGGGTGACTTTGAATCTTTTTTATGGGAAGAACATCAACCTGTTAGTGATTCTCAGGGGCCAACAACTTGTCCTTTCTTTTTTAGGATTAAGAAAGAATGGTGGGACCAAATTCCCAACCCAGCCCACAGCCCCCTCGTGGCTGTTGTCATCCAGGACTCTCAGGTAGGAAAAGGAGTGGGTGAGGACGCTTTGGGTCATGTGTATCGGGAAACACATTTCAAGACACATGGGGTATTAGGGATAGCTCTTGACTTTGTGGATTGCATGTGGGCGGTCAGGAAGATTTCAGGGTAGGTTGAGTCAACAGCTAGAGGGTTTCACTCCCCTTCCTTTGGCTTCCATGAGGGTTCTTTCAGCTCAGGGGGGCGGGGCCCTCTGGAATTGGATTTCTTGCTTTGTTGTTGTTGTTGTTTTGAGGTCTCTGGGGTCCTCTGCATATCGGCTCCTAGGGAGGTACCTGTCCCATGTAGGACAGGAGGTCCCAAGGAGTTGAAGAGGGAACAAGTTTTCCATTTCTTCCTCTGAAGAGCAGGGAACTGTCCCCGAAGCACCAGCAAATCCCTCCATTCTCACTGACTTGAATTACATCACAGCCTCTTTCATAAACCACTCCCCTGTAAGGAGTGGGAATACTCCTTACAGATGGAACCATCCAGATGGACACTCCTGAGCTAGGAGTATGGCCAGCTTCCCCGGTGCGATGGCCGCATGGAATTTGCCTGAGCACCATCAGGGTTCTCTAGGAAGGGGAGCAGAGTGGGATACAAGTCCTGTCTAGAACAGAAGGAAGGTCTGTGAGTCTTCAGTTCTCCAGGGACCCTGCGGCAGGCTCTGGAGTCCAGCAGCGCTGCTTTGAACCCTCACTGTCGCTTATCTGCAGGGTAGACTTAACAAGCTGCTTAACATCTCTGAGCCTCAGTTCCTTCATGTGGGTTACAGTAGTGGTTATAACAGGGCTGATATTGGAATTCACTGAGACAATTCACAGAAAGTGAATATTACAGCACATAGTGTCATTTATGTATCAGTTAGTGTTTGCTGTATAACAAATCATCCCAAATTTAGAAATTTTGATGATGTCAAGTCTCCTCAAGGCAAACAGGCTCTGAGCATCGCTGGGTGCCAGGCTGGGTGGGAAGGCCTCTCTGCTGTGTGTCATTGGCTGTCTCCGTGTTTTAGGTGTCACTGTGGGGGAAGCGGTCTCGAGGCCAGGAACCAGCCAAGTGCCCGTATGTATATGAACGTAGATTATAGCCTACGTAGGATTTGGAAGGGGCTGGAATTAGGGTGGGGGGGCCCATCTTGAAACTGGAGTCACACCTCCCTCGATGTCTGCCTTTCCTTCCTGGGTGTTCAGCACTTGTCCTGTGACACTGGGTTTTGAGGGGTGGCAGGGGGAGGGGTGGTCTGAGTAGGTCAACTGCCAACTGAGCCTCCTGAGTTTCATTGGTTGGGGGGGTGGTCAGTGAACCCCTTTGGGATGCCCAGTCTGTCCTGAGCAAGGCTGATGGTGGTAACAAGCAAGGCAGCTGTGTGTGCATGCTTGCTAAGTTGCTTCAGTCGTGTCCGACTCTTTGCGACCCTGTGGACTAAACTGTAGTCCACCAGGTTCCTCTGTCCAAGGGACTCTCCAGGCAAGAATACTGGAGTGGGTTGCCTTGCCCTCCTCCAGGGGATCTTCCTGACCCAGGGATCGAACCCACGTCTCTGATGTATCCTGCACTGGCAGGCGGGTTCTTTACCACTATCGCCACCTGGGGAGTTGATTAGAGGTCAGACAAAAAATCCTGGCAAGGCTTTATTAGAGCCCCTGCTGCAGTGGGGAGCAGGGGTGGAGAACAAGCAACAGGTTCCCTTGCTCACTACCCAGGGAGGGGCGAATTGGTTCATTATACAGGGTGAGGGCGGGGGTGTGTCCAGGGCTTGGGCTGGAGAAGTGGCATAGGTGTTTTGCCTGATTCTCTGGTGGTGTGGTGTGCAGGGGGCATGCACAGAACCCTGCTTTTGTTCCTAACACCGTTTTTGCTCCCAACTCTTCAAATGTGGCAGTTGAGGTTTGGGGTCTTTTTGTATCATTTGTCCATCGTTTGCCCAGCATGCACACAATTATTTTTTACTTCCATATAGTTTCTTAATATTTTGCTGCTCAAGGAGAGGTTTGTTCCAGTGCAAGCAGTGCAGCAATGCAGCAAAGGGTCCCAGGTCCAAGCCTGTCTCAACATCAGTTCAGGGTGATTTTGAGCTGGGCTTTGAAGGGTGAATAGGAGTTTTTGAAGAGGAGAAAGTGAACTCTGATTAAACTTTGTTTTTGTAGACACTGGAAAACTTGTCTTGCCAAGCTCCTGCCCTGTTTACTGGAGCATGGCATGGAGAGGGATGAAGACTTCTCTAAGGCTGCTAGAAATGGGCCTTCCCAGGGTCCTGGGAAAGTAGCATGGTGCCCCGTGGAGGTCAGCAAGACGATCCTCCGGCCAGAGAGCATCAGCGTGGTGCGGTGCGTGGAGCTGTTTGAGGCCCAAGTGGAGAAGGAAGAAGAGGAAGTGGAGGAAGATAAAGGGAGCTTCTGCCCATCGCCTGAGAACAGCGGGGGCCTCTTCCAGGAGGGTAGAGAGGACATCGCGGCCCGGCTGACAGAGAGCCTGTTCCTGCACATTCTCCGAGATGAGACTGGGGGCTTTAGTCCACAAGGTGTGGAGTCCTGCCTTCTCCCCTCTTTAGAAAATGTGAATGCTCAGAGGCCCTGGGCCGAGTTCCCAAGGGTGGGGCCCCAGGAGGCATCGTCTGAGGACAAGGAACAGCCTCTGAGCCCAGAGTCAAGTCCTCCGGCCACTGCAACCCAGAACCCAGCCAGCCTGCCTCTCCCAGAGATGCCCGCCGTCATCTCAGACAACCCCGCTTACCGCAGCTTCAGCACCTTCCTGAGCCAGTCCTCGGGCCCTGGAGAGCTTGACTCGGACCCACAGCTGGCCGAATGCCTGGGGGAGGTGGACCCCGACATCCCCGCCACCTCCCAGCCGGAACCGGAAACCTGGGAGCAGATCCTGCGTCAGAGGGTCCTCCAACACAGGGCGGCCCCCGGCCCCGCCTCGGCCCCTAGCAGCGGCTACCGGGAATTTGTGCAGGCGGTGAAGGAGGGCGGCGCCCAGGACAGCGGGCTGGCCAGCTTCGGGCCCTCTGAAGAGGCCGGCTACAAGGCCTTCTCCAGCCTGCTTGCCAGCAGTGAGAGCTGCCCTGCGACTTCTGGGGTTGAGCCCAGCAGCGAGGAAGGGGGCTACAAACCCTTCCAGAGCCTTGCTTCTGGCTGCCCCAGGACCCCTTCCCCCATTCCCGTCCCTCTGTTCACTTTTGGCCTGGACGTGGACCCCCCTCACAGTCCTCAGGACTCAGAGTGGCCTGAGTTGGAGCCAGCGGTCAAGGGAGATGATGGACAGAAACCTCTCTTTGCCCTAGTGCCGGCCACAGACCCTCTCAGGGATGACCTGGGCAACGGCATCATCTACTCAGCCCTCACCTGCCACCTGTGTGGCCATCTGAAGCAGTGCCACAGCCAGGAGGAAGCTGGCAAGGCTCAAATTGTGGCCAGCCCCTGCTGCGGCTGCTGCTGTGGGGACAGGTCCTCGCCTCTGCTGAGTCCGCTGAAGGCCCCAGTCTCCCCGCCCCAGGGAGCTCCACTGGAGGCCAGCCTCTCTGTGGCCTCCCTAGCACCCTTAGGTGTCTCAGAGGAGGGGAAGTGCCCTCTGTTCAATGCCCCCAGCCATGCCCAGAACTCAGGCCAAGCTCCTGCAGTGCTCTCCCGAGAGCCCACATGCATGGACGCTTCCTAGGTGCATGCCCGCTCCTTGCTGACGTCTACGGGGGAGACGGGGCCTTAATCAGGCCTGCGAAATGCCTCCCCCTGGAAGGCTGCCAGGCTGGCAGAGTTCCAGAAGACTCTGGGAACTCTGGAGTGAAGTTGTCAGATGCTGGGTCTACAGGGACCGGACCACCCCAGCTCCCTTCGCTGGCCCCTGCTCACCACCTCCCATGGGAGTCGGGGGCTCCAGGCAGCTGTGCCCACAGAGGCACCTACAGTCATCTGGAGATTCCCCGGGCACCTTGGCTTGTACACAAGCTGTTGGCCACTTCATCGGTTCACGGCTGCGCCAGCAGACTGTCCCTGTCATACTCAAGGCATATTCTGTCACTCTGCTACCCAGTTCTTGCCCAGGCTCCGGAGTAGCTACCACCTTCTCTCTAGATTGGATGCTGAGCCTAGAAACTCACCAAGCCAACAGGGGAATTGACTTGGGAGGCCTTGGGAAATTGAGGTCCAAGAAGGGTGGCCATCTGCCCAGAGATGTCTATTCATTCAACAGAAGTTAACGCTGGGGGCAAGGTGTG
>SJYQ01096644.1:0-35089 GCA_006410935.1 Redunca redunca
TATACATATTATACTTATTTTTGTATACATGTATACAAGGGTTTCTACTATGCTTGAGAAAGGCTTGAGAAAGAATATATTAAAAAAATAAGAGATGGAGAAATTGGAAAACATAAACTAAATGAAGTGGGATGACTGAATATAAAATAGAAAAAGTGAAACAAACTAGAGAAAAGTAAAAGATCCTCACATAGTCCAGTTGTTTTTAAACAGTGCTGCTCATTAGAAACATATCTGGAGCTTTGGAGAAAAAAAAGCAATACCTGGGCATTTGTATTTCTCAAAACATTCCAAGATAATTCTGATATGCATCTAGATTTTTAAAAGTGACTACAGGTTTTCCTATTAAACCATAGTTTTGGTGATAGAGAATTATATTATTTTTCTGTTGACTAATCATGATACTGTGGCATTAAGTAATAGTTACATAATCATAACATTGACAAATGTTCATCAGTTTTCACAATCAACAGCCAGACAAAAAATAAAAGATAATTACAATTGCAAGCCATAATGGGAACATGATTAACCTAACAATATAAAATAATTACATACAATCTGAGGGGTCAGGCAGAGAGATGCGGTAAGTGGAAGTGCCTACATGCGTATGTTTTCATCTGTTTAGTCAGTCTATGCTTCTTGGTTGGTGCATTTAATCCATTTACATTTAAGATAGTTATCAATATGTATGATCCCATTACAAGTTTCTTAATTGGCTTGGGTTTATTTTCTGTAGGTAAGTCTTTTCCTTCTCTTGTTTTCTGCCTAGATAAGTTCCTTTAGCATTTGGTGTAAAGCTGATTTGGTGGTGCTGAATTCTCTTAACTTTTGCTTATGTGGAAAGTTTTTAATTTCTCCATCAAATCTGAAGGAGAGTCTTGCTGGATAGAGTATTCATAGTTGAAGTTTCATCCCTTTGATCGCTTTAAATATATCATGCCGTTCCCTTCTGGCTTGTAGAATTTGTGTTGAGAAATCTGCAGATAACCTGATGGTGGTTACCTTGTATGTTATTTGTTGTTTTTCCTTTGTTGCTTTTAATATTTTATCTCTGTCTAGCTTTGATAGATGGACCTTTGTTGGCAAAGTAATGTGGGGCTCAGAACCTTCACAACAGTGCGAGGACTTCTTGGTATTACTATTTTCCAGTTTGTGGGTCACCCATCGGGCAGGAATGGGATTTGATTTTGTTGTGATTGTGCCCCTCCTACCGTCTCGCTGTGGCTTCTTCTTTCTCTTTGGATGTGGAGTATCTTTTTTTGGTGGGTTCCAGTGTCCTTCTGTCGATGGTTGTTCAACAGCTAGTTGTGATTCTGGTGCTCTTGCAGGAGGAGATGAGCACGTCCGTCTACTCTGCTATCTTTTACCAGAATCCCCCCTGAGCCTTTCTGTAGACATAAGAAGAAGATAGGAATGCACCTCATTTATCATATCAGTTCTAACCTTCTAGTAGCAAACAAATATTTACAGAGAGAGTCCTAAAGGGTGGGAGGAGAAATGAGAGTGTGAAAGCCCAGGTCTTTGGTGGAGAAGGGGAGCTCAGAAAGAGAAGGCCGATAAAGCAGAGCTTAGATGGCTAGGCTTTCACATACACCAAAGGTCTCAAAAGGAGATCTACTCTCCCTGGAAATTTGAATTTGGACATTTGTAGGGGCATTTTTGTTTATCACATTGATAGGAGCTCTTCTGGTCCTTAGTAGACAGGGGCTAGCAGTGCTAGACATTCTTCAATGTTCAAGACAGTCCCACATTACTGAGAATAGTTCCATGTCCTGCACAGCTTTCTAATGTGCCACCAATTATTTCTGTTAGGGTTCACAAGGGGCTCATACCATGTAGTTAAAAATGGCCCATTGTGGTGACCTGACAAACAAGGGATGAAGTCACAGTGGCCACATTCCTCTGGTGGGCATCCTGTTTTTTCCTTAAGGAGATATCCTGTTTTTCCCTGCTGGTGCCAGTTTCTCAAGACTACATGACCACCCAACCGTGAGACCCCTTCGACTACGTGACCACAAGACCCCAGCTGTGGGCTAAAGATAAACTGAGGCCCCCTCCCTCCGGGGCACAATTTCCCATCGATAGGATATAAGACGGGTTGGCTGTAAAAAGAGAGCACTGGTTTCTCTAAAGCCAGTCACTTTCTTTCTTTCTTCCTATAATAAATCTTTCTCTGCCTGAATGCCCAGCTTGCTCTCTTTTTCTTCGCACTCGCCTTACAATTTCTAAAAGAGGAAAAATCTGTTTATAGTTATCTGCACCAAGAACCCTTAACTCTGTTGTATATGTAAACAGTTTTCCAGGAAGTCTACTAAAATGAAAATCCAGGGGAGAACTTTCTTTGTATGAGTTCATATCTTTATGAAGGATATTCACCATTTCAGAAGATCACGTCTCTAAAGATCAGTATTTGCGGTGATCTCTGTTCCCAGTGGGCTTCCCAGGTGGCACTAAGTGGTAAAGAACCCACCTGCCAATGCATGAGACATGAGAGATGCAGGTTTGACACCTGGGTTGGGAGGATCACTTAGAGGAGGAAATGGCAACCCACTCCAGTATTCTTACTTGGAAAATCCCATCAACAGGGGAGCCTGGTGGGCTCCAGTCCGTGAGGTTGCAAAAGAGTCAGACACCACCTAGTGATTAAACCACCACAGTTCATAATAATCACTTTGTTACAGCTTTCAGTGTGATCCTGACTGAGCATGTCCATGTGGAACTGCAGATTTATTTAGCATAAACTGCTTTCATTTTCTTTTTCCTTGACTTTAAAAATTATGTTGGTAGGTAGGATACTATCCATGAACTGCATCTCATTCATTTAATAACTATTGATGGAGTGCACAGCTATTGATCAGGCACAATCCAGATGCTGGGGATGTAAAGAGGGCTTTGTAAAATATTTACTGTTAAAACGGCGTGTTGGACCTGACAGAGGTGAGATCCACTGATAGGCCCATCTGGGTTTTAATCCTAATTCCATCACAGTCTACTATTATGTAATCTGGTGTCCTGTCAGCCTGAGCGTGAGTTGGAAAAGAATTTCCAGACACAGAGTATTTCAGAAAGGAGTGAGTTTATTAAGAACAAAGAGCAGAGAATGTGGGCGCTGCAGGCACAGTGGGCTGACCTCCTGCCTGGCCAGGGAGAGCCCGCCCGGATGCCCTTAGAACAATGGGCCGGCTCAAGGGTGATCCGGTGCTTTTCTTGGGCTAGTAGCCAATTTTTATAGCCTCAAGACAAAGGAAATTCCTGCTGGAAGGGTGGCATTAGGTGATTGGTTAGGGTGCTCTAGGGTGATTACTCGGATGGGCATTTTTACCTAATTTAGGGTCATGAAGCTGGCTGGTAAGGCTCGGGGGACTTTTGGCAACGGTTACAGTGGGGCTCGGTCAGTTCTGGAAGTGACTTTGGTTTCGGGCTCTGCGTCTGTGGCCTTGGTAGAGGCCTTGCACCTGTGACCTTGGTAAGGGACTCCATACCTGGGACACGTCTTTTCCCCGCTCTGAGCCTCCTTGCATTGATGCGTTTAGATTACCTAAGATCATGCAGTTCCTCCTATCTGCTCACTGAATGGCAGCTGTGGTGGACATTATTATGTAGGCTGATTCCTTGACACAAGACGCAATAACACTGTTCTAATCTTTCTCAAATAAGTCCTCAAACTCGGATGCTTAGCTAGCTCTTTCTTTTGAGGCTTCCCATGTCCCTCCCATTCTGAGTTGTCCCAAATCCGCGGTGATTTACTCAGTCCCAAAGAGGTGCGGTGAGGCTAGTTTCTGAGGCTACTGCCTCAGTAGTGGTCTTACCGCTTTCTCCACCGAGCAAGGTAACCGGAAGTCCTAAATTCACGGCTGTTGTGACTTATTATCGCCACACGATGGCGCTGTTGAAGCTCGGTCCTGGCCACTCGCAGGGCGTCCACAGAGCAGAGCCCCCTTCAGGGTCAGGGATGGACTCGGTGTCCAGCTGCTGGGAATGCCTCCCTCTGCTGTCAGCCCCTCGAGGACTGCCTCGGCTGCCGAGTCATGCCCACTCGCAGCTGCATCTAATGACAAATCTGAAGGGTCATCCCAGCTTCAGAGCTCCCTGCTGGGTGGGAAGAGGTGTCCCTTGAGATTGCAGGGCAGCGAAAACTCTCCCGCGGCCCAGCCTCGCCTCCTTCCCTTCTCTTCCCCGGCTGTTCATCCTCACAGTGCTCCCAGCAGACTTCCCGCCCGCCAGCCACCCTCTCCAAATCTGCTCCCCAGGGAACACAACCGAACCAGCACCGTCCACTTAGAATAAAATCTCATCTCCATAAGGCTGGACATCACCTGGTCCCTGTCCCCCATCTGAACTCACGTTATGCTCTCTCGCTGCCCCTTACTAAGCCCCCACCACGATGATCCTCTTCCTGGCCACAAGTCAAGTGATTTGCAAGTTCAGGGCTTTTGCACTGGCGGTTCCTTCCGCCTGGAGAGACTCCGCCTGCTCTGTAGGGGGCAGGTTCCTACCCAGCGGTCCAGTCAGCCTAAACACTGTTTCTTCCGAGTAAGGACCCTCCTGCTCCCTCAAAGCATTATATTTGTCAGCAGCCATCACACTCTGCCCTTATTCTGCTTATTCCCACTGGACTGTATAAACTTCTGAGAGCAGGGACCTTGACTGTCTCATTCCAGTGTTTCTAGCCCTGACATGCCTGAACCTCAGGGCCATTTTCTCCCCCTAGACACCAGAGACTTCTAAGCTCTTCAGAGGCTGTGAAAATGCTGAGTCTGGAAAAAAACTTTTATGGGGTCCAAAAAAAATTTTTAATGGAATTTGCTACATATTTAATTAAATGCCTAAAGTCATCTCATTGACATTATTATTAAATTCAATATTCACAAAAATTTTGGTACAACTGAGAAGGATTTATGAGTTAAGACTTTCTCATCCCAAGCCCATCTAGTGTATACAGGATGATTGCTTAAAAACATCACAGTAAATCATAATTTTTTTGTTTGTGGTCTTTTTTTTTGTAAGAGCTTTGGGGTTTCTTCTTTTTTTTTTTTGAGTATTTTTGTTTCTTTAAAAACATTTTTTTCTGTGTATCTGTTAGTTGTTCAGTTGTGTCTGGCTCTTTGTGACCCCACAGACTGTAGCCTGCCAGGCTCCTCTGCCCATGGGATCCTCCAGGCAAAAATACTGGAGTGGGCTGCCATTTCCTTCTCCAGGGGATCTTCCCGACCCAGGAATCAAACCCGGGTCTCCCTCACTGCAGGCAGATTCTTCACTGTCTGTGCCACCAGGAAAGCCCCTCAAATCATAATTTAAACAAGTTACATGAAGTAACCTGTGGGGTGTCTTCCGCTTTCTCGATAGAGTCCATGGATGCACAAGTTCTAAATTTTTATCTATCACTTACTAACTGTACTATTCAGTAGGACTCTGCTGATGGATACTATGGAATAAGCCCACGCTGGACCTGGCCCTCCCTCCCCCTCCACCCTCACTCCCTTCCAGGCTTTTTAAAGGCTGGTTAATGCCAAAGTGCTGTAGTTCTCCCACATACACCATGCTCTCTCCCATACTTCTGCTCATGCTGGGCTTAGAAAGTTCTCCTCTTCTCCTCTGCCACCGTGTGCCTGATGACTCCCACTCAACCTTCTAGACTTCAGACTGCTTGAGTGTGGCCTCCTCCAGGCAGCTCTCCCTGATCACCCTCCCCTGCCTCCTCCTCTCCTGGGCTCTGTTGAATATTCCTTTTGTGGGCTCCCACTGTACCCTTCACATGCCATCTGATTGAAATTATCTTCCTTAGTAAACCTTAAATTCCTCAGCAACAGGGACTGGTTCTCTTTGGTTTCCTCTGGCTCTGCCCTCCCTACTCCACCCCCCATCCCACCCCCCAAACTGTGTCTGGCACTTGGGAGGAGTTCAGTGAAAGTGCTCTGGGCCTAGAAGAAGAATGATGTAGCCTCAGAGTCATTGCTGGGAATCAAGTGGGTTGTGCCCAAGGCCTGATTTCCCCCAGGTACAAGTGACAGTGAAAGCCAAGAATGTGATCATATTCAGCTTCTTCCCAAGGGCCTCAACTGGGCAGACTTGTTTTTGGTTATTTGTGATGAGAAACAGTAAATGCTTAAGAGCATATACTTGGTGTCAGACGTCTGGGTCAGAATCGAGACTCTGAAATGTTCCTAGTGCTGTGACTCAAGCAGGTTACATAACTACTTGTGCCTCAGTTTCCTCATCTGGACCGTAAAATGATCACAGCACCAACCTCACTACAGTCTATGAGGACTAAATGAATTACTGCGTGAAAAGTGTTTAGAATGGAGCCTGGCACTTAATGATCACTATATAGTATTAGCTAGTGTGATTAAAATGGCCTTTTAAGATAAGTTTTATTTATTTATTTATTTATTTTTATTTTTTTAAGATAAGTTTTAAAAGTGAGTCACTTTCAGGACTTCGCTGGCGGTCCAGTGGTTAAGACTCCACACTGCTACTGCAGGGGGCGCAGGTTCAATCCCTGTTGGGGAATTAAGACCCACCTGCCAGTCGGCTCAGCCAGAAGGAAAGTGAGTCAATATACTCACAGAAGACATAGACAACAGGCTTGTGGTTGTCAAGGGTGAAGGAGGGCGGGGGAGGGGAGGATTGGGAGTTTGGAATTTGCAGCTGCAAACTAGTGTTTATAGGATGAATAAACAACAAAGTACTTGCGGCACACGGAACTATATTCAATATCATGGTGAACTCTAAAGGGAAAGAATCTGAATGTATATATGTATAACTGAGTCACTTTGCTGTACAGCAGAAATTAACATAACATTGTATATCAAAAATACTTCAATAAAAATTTTTTTTACAGTGAGTCAATATAAAGAAAATTGTTTGGGGCCTTCCCTGACAGTCCAATGGTTAAGACTCCTCCTCGCTCCGAATGCAGGGAGCATGGTTTAATCCCTTGTCAGATCCTGCATACCCACAGTGTGGCAAAAAAAAAAAAAATCATTTGGCAGACAACAGTACAAGGAAGAGGTGGACCAAACACAGAAACCCCAAGACCAAGAGGGCTGGGACTGTAGGCTTAGTGGAATCAGAAGTACATGGGCCCAAATCCAGCTTCCATCAGCACCTGTGAACCATCGGACCTTGGCTCCGCCCTGTGAGTCTCAGCTTCGCAGAGTGACCGGGTCGCCCCAAGCCCGTCAGCTTGTCTGGCAGCTGGATGACCAATGTGCAGAGCTGCCGACTGTTTTTAAGTTGTAGTTTTGCCTCTGGCTTTGCCCTTGACATTTTATAAGCAAACAAGCTGGTGAACCAACCCTTCCCCCATATTTACTGCCCTTGCCCAGCCCCTGCCCACCCCCCGACTCAAGTCTCCATGTCTCTGCCTCCATCCCCACTGCTGTCTTTGCCCCCACCTCTGTCCCTTCATGGAAAAAATACAAATAGGGCCCCCAGGACCCTGTCTGGGGTTTTCATGATGTCCAAACCATTTTTGGTAATATTGCCAACATGTTATCAGCCTTTTCTCCCCTGTCTCCTAAGTAGTGTGTTTTCCACAGGATGTGGGAAGTCCGACATTGCAACAATGCAGCAGAAACATAAATGAAAATCTGGCTGTCTCCTATTAAGCCAGACACTCAGAAGGTTTGCAAGACAGAAAAATAGCCACCCTTCACTACTTAAAGTCATTTTTCATAAAATACACTATCTCTGTAAATGTATAATGGGATTCTTGTTTATTTTTTAAAAAGTTTATTAATTTATCTGGCTGTGTCGGGTCTCAGCTGCGGCGTGCGGGCTTCTCTAGTTCTTTCGTTTTACCCTGTGGCATGTGGGATCTTAGTTCCCCAAGCAGGGATCGACCTGTGCCCCCTGCATTGGAAGGTGGATTCTTACTGACTGGATCACCAGGCAAGTCCCAGTGTTAATTTAAATAACAAATACATATAATAAATATATTATAAAATATATTATATACATATAGTAAAAATGTGCAAATGAATGATCCATCCCTTTAATGTAATAACAAGTACAGAACATATTGGACTTCTATGGGTTGGGACCCTGGCCCTGCCTTGACAACGAAAGGGCTGCAGCAAATGATCACAGCCCAGATTTTAAACTATTTTTCTGATGGCCTCTGGGTTTGGGGCAGGCCCAAAACTAAAACTTCCACAAAAATCCTCAGTAATTTAGAGAATTACTTTCGTCCAATTATCCTAGAGTCCAGTTTCCCCAGAGGGAGGTATCACTGCCCTCTCTTACTTGGCAAGGTTGCCGTAAGGATTAAATGAAATTATATCCTTAAAGCACTTTAGCATAACTGGTTCTCAACGTAGTTGAGTTTGCTGGCATGGACCTGGAAACTCCAGCTGCATGGAGGCCTGGCACTGAGCAGGAGCCCCCACTGGCAACCAGACCCTCCAAACAAAGGACTTATTCCAGATCTGGATTTAAGTCACAATTCCACCAGTTCAGAGGCAAGTTACATTCGACTGATTCTCAGTAGAATGACCGTAAACAGCACTTTGTAATCAGTAGAACAAGGATGAATATGAATTATCATTATTATTATTCCATATGTAATACATATATGTATTAATAGTAATGATTCACCAAATCTATAAATAGGATCAGCAGGGAGGGATCACTAAGCCATGGGTTTAGGCCTGGAACTTTGGGAAAGTCAGTCCTAGGCCTTCAGATTCCCACATCCAGGGACTAGGATGAAAGGGTAGGATCCGAGAGGCAGTGTTTTGAGGCAGCTCCAAGAGTCTCCAGGTCTCCTGTGGCTCCTTCTCGAGCCTGTCCTGGGCTTCATGATGTTCTTTCATGTCCCCTGAGGCCCAGATATCCCAACTGTACCTCTGTGATTAGGACTATACTCTCCCAGTCCTATCTCTGTGTACTATTTCCATCCAGACAATCAGCAGCGATTTCCAAGGACTAATTCATGTGAGCTAATATTTCCCAAAATTAATTTCCCAATGACCATAATGGCCATGAAGGAAGAAAAGCATTCTTTGTATTTTTTGTAAGACCCATTCGAGCTCCCAATACACTCCTATGTACTGTGAAACTCTGAGGAATTCAGGAATGCAGTGTGTAATGTTCCCCAAGGTTATCTGACCATGGAGCCCTTTTCCCAGGACTATCACTCGGGGCTAGTTTACTTGGCACCCACTTTGGGAGATGCGGCACTAAGCCTCTTGGCTTCCTCCTCCTGTGTGTTTGCTTCTTAAAGGGGCTGATGCTGTAGCGCTTCAATCAGCAAACTACACCGTGAGGCAGCTGCCTGTTTTTGTAAATAAAGTTTTAATGGAGCACAGCCTGCTCATTTACTTATATTTTGCTATAGTTGCTTTCACACAATAAAATCAAAGTTGAGCCTTGGGACAGAAACCATATCGCTCACCAAGCCTAAAGTAGTTGGTACTGTCTGGCCCTTTAAAAAGCTTGTGGTCCCCTGCTCGAGTGTTGCTCACCTGGGTTCTGTGTAACCTCTAGAGAACACACCAGCAGACCAGGAGGGAAACCATACTACAAAGGCTGACTATAGCGTATCTGCCTGGAGGGCCAGTTTCATTCAAAGATAATGTTAAGCACCAACTTTATATTAAAAACAAACAAACAAACACGGACAGGGAATTCCCTGGTGGTCCAGTAGTTAGGATTCAGTGCTTTCACTGCTGGGGCCAAGATTCCTGGTAGGGGAACTAAGATCCTGCAAGCCATAAGGTGTGGCCAAAAAAAAAAAAAAAAAAAAGTACGTTACACAGTAGAATGCAAATCTTGCATAGATTTCAAAAATAAAAACTTTCCATTTCTCAGGCCTCTCAGGCTAGCACTGCTTTACCCTCCCTGCTCTCGGCCTCTACCCCAATCCCTCATACCTGACCAAGATGCTTGCTTCTGTTCCTCAATTCTAAGGGTTACTTGGGTGGAAAAGTTTGAGAAGTGCTGCTTGTTAGGAAAACAAAATAGAAGTGCTTGCATCCATATCAGCAAAGAATGAAGAGAATTTCTGGGCCAGGGGCTTTTACCTTACTTGTGCAGGCTGGTGAGGCAGGCTGTGTGCAAGAGCTTTCTTACCATAACTCACAGAATCAGTGCACCGAGACAGACCTGGGTCAGACAGACCTGGTCTTGGAGCCTGGCTCTCCCATTAACTATCTTTATGATCTTGGGTTAGTCACATTATCTAACTGAGCCTTCATTTGCTCAGTGGTAAATAGTGATTAAAATACATGCTTCATGAGAAGTCTAAGAGATTGTGCAGAGAGAGTGTTCTGCTCACTGAACTCAGTAAATGCTAACTTACTACCAACATGTCAGCTAAATTTCCTGAATATGTAAAGAGCTCAGGAAAATCAAGAAAGCAAAATAGTCAAAAACAATAGAAAAGTAGACAAAGGGCTTGAGTATTTTATAAAACAAACAAACAAACAAACCAGGGCTTCCCTGGTGGCTCAGTGGTAAAAAATCTGCCAGCCAATGCAGGAGACATGGACTCGATCCCTGGTGCAGGAAGATCCTACACGCAAGGAACAACGCAGCCCGTGTGCCACAACTATTGAGCTTGTGCTCTAGAGCCCAAGTGGCCCAACTACTGAAGCTGAAGCACCCTAAAGCCTGCGCTCCACAACAAGAAGCCGCCACAGTGAGAAGCCTGCACTCCACACTCAGATTGGCCCCTGCATGGCGAAACTAGAGAAACCCAGCACAGCCAAAAAATAAGCAAATTACTTAAAAGAGAAAAAGTGCCTTTAAACTGAAAAAAGATGCAACTTCACTCATAGAGAGGTGAGAACACAACTCAAATGAGATACTATTTTTTCACTTATTACATGACAAAGATGAAACTTTTTGATAATACTTCTAGTGAGAGTGGGGAATTATTACTATCGTCAGGCAGTGTGGCTGATAATGCAAATGCTTACAGCCTTTGTGTGCAGCCTCAGTAATACCTATCAAAACGCAGTCCAGTGGTTAAGACACTGCATTTCCAAAGCAGGGGGTAAGGTTGGCTCCCTGGTGGGGGAACTAAGATCCCACATGCCGCATGGCATGGCCAAATAGGAAAAAAAAAAAAAATATATATATATATATATATATACACACACACTTTATGCTTAGATATAATTCCACTTCAAGAAACGTTAAACCATAGAAAGAGCTGCACATAGTAAATAAACGAACAATTTTTTTAGAGCATTGTCTGTGTGTGTGTGTGTGTGTGTAAGATCTTAGTTCTCTGATTAAGGATAAAACCTGCGCCCCTTGCATTGGAAGCTCAGTCTCATCACTGGACTGCCAAAGAAGCCCATGTGTTTGTTTGTAATAATAAGGGGCTGATTAAGCAAAATAAAAATACACACAGTAGGATACTATATAGCAACCAAAACAAATAAAGCAGCTCTATGTGTATTGATGTGGAATGAGCTTGGGGCAAGTTAGGAGAAAAATAGAAAGGGGCAAAACAGGAGACAATGCTACTGCTGGTGCAGCTGCAGACGCAAGTATAAACAATATATTCACACGTGTTCATACACACTGGCTCTCTCTGAAATAATTTTCACATAATCCAAACTGCCCCCATTCCTTGTCATGACCCCTCTGACTCGTGTCTCTCTCCTCCTCGCTCTGCTCCACCCACATTGGCCACTTTGCCTTTCTGGAACACCCCAAGCATCCGCCTGCCTTAGCTGGCAGGAACACTGTTGTCCCGGATGTCCACAGGGCTCACTTCTTCCCCTCCTTCAAGCCTCTGCTCAAATCTCCCCTTCCCAGCGAGGCCTGCGTGGATTACCCCAGTAAAATCACACCCTTCACCCTTTGTTTCCTCTTGCCCTCCTCTTTTTTTTTCCGAGTACCTATCATCCTCCGTTCTATTATTCAACGTGCTTCTGTACTGTGTTTATGGTCTAGTCTGTTTTCCCTCAGGAGAATGTAAACTTTACAAAGGGTAAGGGTCTTGGTTTTGTTCAGTAATAAAGACCCAGCATGAATACCTAGCTGGTGCTCAATAAATATCTGGTTTTGAATAAGGGAATGGAAAGATACACAAGCAACTGGCAACAGTTGTCACCACAAGAATGGAGTTACTGGAGGGAAGGATGGGAAGTACTTTCAGTGCACACCCTTGTGTACTTTGTACCAGGTGCTTGTATGAATTGGTAAATAAATTTAATGGAAAATTTTAGCTCTGCCAATAGTGCGCTAGAACTGGAAGAAGTGACAGCCCACCCCTTTATCTGACATAGGAAGGTCCAGACGCACAGCAGTTAGGTACTCTGCCCAGGGTTACACAGGCAGGACTTGGAGCCACATCTACGAACTCCAGAGCATTAGCTCTTAGTCACCATGCCATTGAGCCTCTTGACGGGGTGTTCTAATCAGTCAATCTAATGGCTCGTGATAGAAACGCTGAGCTGAGGTGTTCCACAGGGGATGGTTTCTACCTGTCTGACATTTCCCATTACAATGAACTCCAAGGGATGGTCCCAGTTCTTTTGATACATGAGACTTTGGCGGTAATGTGCATGGCTTGACAGAAATGGGACTACTGGGCTTGGGGCTTCTTTTATGAGAACTTTGTGGTCAAAATACAGTGTTAATGTCAGTCCCTTGGTAGCTGGAATGCAGATTTCCTGAACCCTGCCCTCCCAGATATTTCTTCTTTCAAAGCAGTCAAGAGGTCTGGATGAGCTGCTGTGTGTATGGGGGTGACAGAGAGATCTGAGGGCGCTTGGTCCAGTCAAAGAGTAAAGGGAGTATTCCCTGGGGCTACTGGCTGGCTGCTGAGCTTCCTGGACAGGACTGACTGACAGGAGGCCCTTTTGGCCCGGGTTAGGTGGCGGACCCGCCGCTGCTGCTGCAGCCAGTAGAGCATCTCCACTTTGTCGTGCTTCATCTTGTCCAGGTAGCGCCGCCCCTTGAAGGTCACCGGCTCACCAAAGACTAACTCGATCTCCTCCAGGAGGGGGACCAAAGGAGCCTCCACCATACTGAGCTTCCTTTGGAGATGGCCGCGGATCTGATCCTCCTCCAGGAAGCGACTCAGGCCCATATCAGTCTTTTGGAAGAAGCGGTTAGGGTCAGAGGCTTGCCGCTCAAACCACTCCAGTCTCCCCAGCAGTATCTCCCGCAGCCGGATGGGCTGCAAGGCCCTCTCCCAGGCACTCACCAGTGCCGGCAGCTGCCTCAGGCGGGCGTTGGAGCTGTATTTGATGGCCATGTCCAGCCGGTCCTTCTCTGGAACGTCAAGCATGGACCAAACCCGCTCCAGACGCTTCTGCAGGCTCAGGATTTTGTGAGAATCTTCCAGGAGGCTGCTCTTAGTTTCTAGCCTGTGTTCCAGCACCGTGTCCCAATCCCACTCTCCTGGCACAAAATCTGGCTCGTCGTCTTCTAGCAAGGGGGGTGGGTGTTGGATCTTTATGGACTCTTTGATAGGGGCCACGGTCTCCACAGGACCCTCCTCTTCATACATTTGGAAGATGACATGGAGGAAATCTGTCTCCTGGGTAGTGAGGTACTTAAAATAGTCACCCACAGACAAAGTGCTTTTCCACCAGTTCAGCCATCTGGCCTTGTTTGACCACCTGTCCCAGCTTTTACTTGGTTGGAGTGATGTGAAGGAGGACATCTTATCTGCATTGGACTGTAAAGCGCTTGCTTTCTGGGGATAAAGTTCAGCCAGCTTGGTGTTGATGATACGATGCTGTTTTTCTTGATGTAGGAAGGCTGAGGACAGGAAGGCTGACCAGTCTTTACTGGCTGCAGGCTCAACCAGGGGCCCCTGGTCAAAAGTGAAGTGGTTGTTAGAGACACGGCTCATCAGCTCCTTGTAGACTTCCCTGATGCTACTGCCAAAAGTGCGATCCACATCCATTTGCTCGATAAGTTTGGGTTCCAGTTCACCAGCAAGGTGGTTGTATAGCACACCGGCCGGCTCAATGTGGAAGGAATCCAAAAAGTTTCTTCCTGAGACCTGTACAGCAGCTATCTGGACCATCTGATTTCTTAGCTTCAAAGTAACAGTCACTGGCTGTGGTTCAAGCTGAGGGGGTTTAGGGGATTGGAGGCCCCGATGTTCTGAGGCCTCTTGCTCCTCAAGGCTGTTCAGCCTTCTCTGCAGCTCTTCTAGGTGATGGGTAGCAGCTGGGCGGTAGGTCAGGGCCCCCAGGAGTGGGGGCAGCCCTGAGTCCAGCGGTGAGTACTGAGACCACCCCAGCTGCATATTCTTCATCATTTGCTTCAGGTCCTCAGCCACCGTGTCCCCTGCCAGCTCTGGTTTGCTCTCTGCCACCAGGACCAGTGGAGTTAAGGGGCGAGGACTGAGTGGAGGAAGGCCCAGCTCATCTGCTAGCCTCCAACCCTCACGCAGAGAGGGCATGGACTGGCCCCTCTGGAGCTGGGAGTAGAGGGGCAAGTGCGAGGTGGGGGGAGCCCGTCTGCGGGGAGCCACAGAGGTCCCAGGCAGTGATGCAATCTGTGAACTGAAGGTGCTTTCTCTCCTCTTTTGCATGGAGGACAGCCAGCGCAGAGGCTTCTTCTTCTTCAGCTGGGGAATGGACTTCAATTCCTTCATTGGATCCTTTTCAGGCTCACTGACAAGGTCTCGCGGGCGGCTGAGCTGGATGAGGTAGTTCAGGCTGAGGTTGAAATGCGGCACCCGGGTGACGCCAGTGATGTGATGCCATGGTACCTGGAAGAGCCTGTAAGCCCCAAGGCCAGTGGCGCGCAGTCTGGGCGCGGAGACTTGGGCCTGCTCTTCTTTGAGCAGGGCAAGGAAGTCAGAGAGCAGGCTACGGTAGACGTCGGGGCTGGTGAGGAAAACTGTGCAGTCCCTGGCGAGGCTGGCGGCCAGGCGGGTAAGCGTGGCTGATTCAGTGAAGACGGCTGCGGAGGTCGACAGGAGCTTCTGGAGGTGCAGGTAGCGTACGAAGAGCTGCTCGCAGCTGAGCAGCACGTAGATCAGGAGCCGCTTCCGTAGCCTCTGATTGTTCAGGTGACTCATGCCAAGTTCGGGGGCGGGCTCCTGCCAGCTGCACTTTAGCTCGTCCAGGATGACCTCGGTGAAACGGCGCCGTACTTTGTGAGGCGCCCGCGCCTCCAGCCCGCTTTTGGTCAGCCGCTCGGCTACCTGGCGGCAGACCAACTCCGCCGTCAGCCGTGGAACCGGTAAAGGCAGTAGCATCGGGACCTCCTGCGAGAGGTGCTCCTGAGACGCTGTGCGTGTCGTCCTGCTGGGGAAGAGCGACAACGGACGCAGCAACCGGTGGTAAATCCGCTGGAATTCGGGGTCCGGCTTATACGGCTCCATTTTAAGACGAGGCGGAGCCGACAGCGCCGGCGACTCTAGCGGTTACTAAGGCAACGAGGGCCGCAGGGCCCAAGTGCGCCTGCGCAATCCCTGCCCACCGTCGCGTGGACGCGGAAGGGAGCAGAGCCTTGCGTGCGCGCGCACCGGAAGGCGGGGCAAGGAGTTGCTTTCGGGGCTCCGCCTCCCCTTCCCTGCGGCGCGGCTCTGGGCTGGCGCTTCAGGTCCGGCCCTCGGGCGGTAGCTGGATCCAGGATGGCTTCGGACTCGGAGGACCACGGGACTGCCTGCACGGTGAGGGTTGAGGCCTCGTGTGGGAGCCTCGCAGGGCAGAGAACTTCGGCCCCTGGAGAGCGATCATTAACTTGAGAAATGAGGGAAGGAGCGGACACCTGGGCTGGGGCCTGGAGCCAGGGCTGGACGGTGAGAGTAGCAGGACGCTTGGTGTTGCTCCTGGAATGCTCGTGAGCGACCGTGAAGAAGGCGCCTGGGGAGGGGTCACATGGGGCGTTACTGTTAGGCCTTTGGGGGTGGTCCTAGGGGAGGTAGTGAAACAGGGTCACGCAAGAAGGTTCCCCAGCTCCTATCAGCCCGTCCCTGCCACCCTTGCAGCTGGAGTTCGCGGTGCAGATGACCTGTCAGAGCTGCGTGGACGCGGTGCGCAAGTCCCTGCAAGGGATCGCAGGTAAGAACCAGATGAACTTTTGTGAGAGCAAACCGGAGACCTCGGGGAGGGGCTGGCAAATCTCAGGCCTACCCCGCTCCGGTTTACAGAAACAGAAATGAAAACCTGGAGAAAGGAAAGAATGTTCTCAGAGTCACACTGAGACCCAGAAATGGAGTCTAGTGTGCAGGTCTCAGGCCTGCTCTGCCAGATTTTTCTACTGGCCCTAACTGCCTGCCTTTCTGGTGTCTTAACCTTAGGTGCCTGGAAAGTAAGGAGGTAGGCAGAGAATAGTCCCCCTGCAGGGTGTTCCCTGGAAAATAGACAGTTCTTGCTTGAGAAGCAACATAATCTTGACAAAGCAAACAGCAGCCCTGGCCATGTTCTATCCAGGTAGCCCTGTATTTTTATTTTTTCTCCACACTGCCCGTTATGTGGAACTTCCCCAATCAGGGATCAAACCTGTGTCACCAGCAGTGGAAGTAGAGAGTCTCAACCACTGGACCACGAGGAAGGTCCTTGACCTAGCACAATCAGCAAGCTCTGAGAAAGCAAGGCCTCCAACATGGCCTGGGGAACTGCCTGTCTTTGAGTCTGTTAAATGCTTATTCAGTGATTTAGCAGGTATAGACCAGACACTGGGAGCTTTTTAGGGAGAAAGGTTCACAAGAGTTTCAGGCACAGCCCCTGCCCTCAGGTAAAATGAGCACTTGAGCATTGTGCTGCGAAGAGCCGTTCTTGAAGGAACTGCTTCTGAAGGTGAGAGACTGATGGCACTTGGCTCTGTATCAGGTAGTTGTGTGTCGCTGGTGTTAGGGGTATGTGTTCTAGAGTCAGACTGTTCAGATTCAGATACCCCCTTTGCCACTTAATGGCACTAAGGCCTCATGCATGTTACTTTTTGTTTCTTTTTTTCCAAAATGGAAGTCTTAGAACTTTGTCTTTTTTTTTTAATATTTATTTATCTGACTGCCTCAGATCTTTGTTGCGGCATGCAGGATTTTTCGTTGTGGCTCATTGGCTTAGTTGCTTTACGGCATGTGGAATCTTAGTTCTCTGACCAGGGATTGAACCCTCGTCCCCTGCACTGGAAGGGGGATTCTTAACCACTGGACCCCCAGGGAAGTCCCGCATGTTACTTTCTATGCCTGTTTCTTCAGCAAGATAAATGTGCAAGATAATGAAAGCTACCCCAGAAAATCATCAAGAAGAGTAAATTCGTTAATATGTGTAGAAGCAATTTAGAAAAGGACTTTGGCATGTAGTGAGAGCCCACTGAATCTTAGGACCTGTGAGAGGAAGAGCTTATTGGGGGTAAGCTGGTTGGGCAGAGGCATGAGGGGACACGTGTCATTTGTTTAAAGTTGTTCAAACTGGTTTACTTTGGGGTCCATTTTCATTCCTCAGTATAGATTTTGTGTATTTCTCATAGGCTTCTTCACTCATTAGTTCATCTAGTTCTGAAAGGTTACTGAATGTCATCTTGATCAGCCAACCATCTTCATGACAGCATCTGTTGACAAGTCCTGGATTTTCTGCAGGAGCTTCATTCATTTCAGTTACCTCTCCTGATGGAGGGGAACTAGCAGCTTTCACACTTTCCATAGCACCAGACTCCTCGTTTGTTCAATTTTGTCCCCAGTCCAGGCAGACTACAGGAAATGACGTCTCCCCAAGCTTCCTGTGCAAATATGCTGATTCTCACTATCCCAACATAGTTTCCTGTTGTTAGTCATTCGTGTTTGCCTGTGAATTTACGCATGGAAAACAGAGCACCCGGGCGCTGCCTGCCCTCAGCCCCCAGAGTGCTCCATGGCGGCTCCCAGCACCACTTCCAGAGAGCATAGAGATCCTAAAGCTGCGTTCGCTTAGACTGTGTGTTTAAGGGTGGTGGGTGAGGGTCCAAGAAAACTGAACCATTCCACTGTGAGTAGAGTGTATGACCACAGCTTTCCAAGGCTGTTAGGCTCTCTACCCCCTGTAAAACATTCTTGCTGGGAAAGCAGGCAGCTGGACTTCTGCTGAACGTAGGGCAGTTTCTAACCGTTAGCAGATTTCTTAGTGACCACATAAAGACTTCTGGTGACTTTCTGTTTCCTAGCCTGGGTAACTGGAATCAGCTTGGCTTTCTCATGGGCTGGCTTCCCAGAATGCAGAGAAGGAGAGAGAGATGGGTTGGTTGATTTGCTCTCTCCAGGAGGCCTGGGCTTTGGGGACGAAGGCTCTGCTTTCCTCCTAGGGGTAAGTGGGAGGCCCTCCCAGCCCAAGGCTCACTCCCTTGAATCCTTATCATCACGACCCTAGAGCCCCCTATGGCCTTGTTTTTTTTCCCTCTCTGAGCTAAGCAGATAGGGGCCTGGCCACACTGCACACCAGCCAGACTGAACTGCTACTCTGCTAGGGAGCCAGCCCTCCTGGTTCAGACCCACGTCAAGAGTTCAGGAAATGTATAGTCACAGGGAGCTTCTCACCAGGGCCCTTCCCTTCCAGTGCAGAAAAGCCGCTCTTAAGAGATGTTGTCACTGCTCTGCTTAAAATCCTCAGAGTGATAATATTAAGAGCTTCCCATAGGCACTTTTCTAAGTACTCATTTAGGCCTTCAGTAGCCCTCTGAAGTAGGTTGTATTATCATCTCCATTTGCAGATACAGAAACTGAAAAGAAAACTCAAACAGAAAGGTTGAGTAAGTGTCTAAGGCCACACAGCTAGTACATGGCAGACTCAGGATTTCTACTCCAGAGCCCACACCCTCAACCACTATACTCCTTGGCCTCTCCCAGTGGCCTCCCCTGCATTAAAATTAAATCCAGATTCTTTCCTGTTGTCTGCAGGGCTTCGTTTGATTGGTCTCCATTTGCACCTTCACATCTTATTCTTCTTTTTACTCCAGCTGCAGCCACTCTGGCCTTTCTCAGACACATAGATGTCGTTCCTGTCTCAGGGTCTTTGCCCAGACTGTGTCCTCTGCTGGAATATTCTTCCCTGACTACATTCAGGCATTTGCTTCAAGGCATTTGCTTCTGTCTCGCTGTATCTCACTATGTGTGCTGTTCGCTGAACCCTTGGTAGGCAAGGTGCGTGCGGCGAAGCTGGCAGAAAACTCAAGGAGCTGAAGGAACTGCAGACGCATTTATTCTCTCCTGGCTGGTGCAGCAGCTGTAGCCGCAGACATAACATAACATAGCCTAACATAACATAACCTCCCCAACAAAGACTTTCCAGGTGGAGCTTATGTATGCTTACAGAACAAAAGTAGCCCGTGGCTAAGCGAGTACCTTGTGACACGCATGCGCAGTGCTGTAAATGATCTCGGCTGTTACGTAATCATTATTCATAAACTGTGCAGTGAGAGCGAGAGGCCATGGGCAGGAGAGCCTGACCACGCCCTCTTGGCTAGTTTGCTTTTTCCCTACACCTTCCTTGACCAGCCTGCCTAAGTGCTCATCTTCAAGTTGTTCCCTAAGACCTGCTTCATTGATCACACATTGCACTACCCGAATCTTCCTGAGTGTGTGTTTGATATGCATGTTCCTGCCCTGGAATACATGCTGCTCTGTGGGGCAGAGACATCACCTGAATTGTTCCCTGCTGCATCCCTGCTGCCCGGAACGGGGCGCATGATAGGTGCTTAGTGTACATTTGTTAAATGACTTGAATAGGCATGTGAATCCCTTGCACTTCATGCTTCTTTGAGCCCTGGGAGCCTCAGACAGTCAGTCCTTTGGGGCCCAGACCTACTTCCTGTGGGATGAAGGGACCAGTCAGCTTTGGGGTTGGACAGGCTGCCTTCTGAGCTTTGTGATCTCGAGCCAGCTGCGTAAGCCCCCCTGCCTCATTTCACTTGCCGGAGGAGGACAGTATCACCATCCTGATGTGTGTAAGCGGAGCACACAGCTTGTGGCATTCCCCAGAAGCTCAGGCCCCAGGAGTTCCTTGCCATTCTCCCTACAGCCTCTTGGCACCCAGAAGCACCTCTGAGTGAACCCGGAGCGCCAAGGCTTCACATCAGGTGGCCCAGGATGAGATATTGTGTGAAGTGATGGCAGCTGGGTTCTTTGGAGAATTTTCTTCTGGCAGAATTGCCCTGTGCTTGCTGGGGAGGATATAGGTGTGTCTGTTTACAAATTCGGCCCCTCCCCCAACCCATGCGGCTGGGATCTATGGATGCAAGCCCATGGGACCTTTTGTCACACAGGCCAGATAGTCCTGCCTCTTGGATGCTGCCTCTTCCCAGTACCATTTCCGTGTTGCTTGAGTTGGAAGGAATCTGAACAGCTGAGGTTCCTGGTCTGTGCCTCAGGGATGATTATACCCTCCCTGGTAGGGAGTGGGAGGAGGGAAACCAAGGATGGAGGGAACTTGGATGGCTTAGCCTTCAGTCCACAGAGCGCTGGCTCAGCAGAGGGAAATGCCTCGTTTAACCTGCGTTTGCTGGGCTGCCCAGGGCTCCTGGCTCCGGTGGATTTTACTCTCACCCAGAACAGCAAACACGCTAAGATCAGAGTAGAATGTTTGTAAGCTCCACAGGTGAGATCAATGTTCAGAGTTCCCAACCATCCCCTGTATTCTGGGTCAGAATTCAAATATCCTCTTGAAAGGTTTGTGAGCCCTGAAGATCTGAATGGAAGAGAAGCCCCTTCTTGTCCTTCTCGTGGCCCGACAGCCCTCAAAGCCGAGTGTGTGTCAGAATCACCCTGCAGGCTGTGTGCACAGCAAGGTGACTCGGGGATTTGGAAGGCAGTTGAGAGCCACTGACTTTTGAACCTGATGCTGTGGACCACACAGAGGATTGAAGTCCACACAGCTTGAGTTATGTGGGGAAAGTGGGAGCTGCTGCAGGAGGACGGGGGAGGGGGCCCCAAAGCTGGAGGCTGGAGCTGCTTCTCAGGGTGAGCAGTGTCCGGGTGAAGTGCTTGGAAGCTGGAGCTAGGCTTCCTGGGATGAGTTCGAGTCCCTCCATTTACTATAGTGCAATGAGTTTGAGCAAGATCTGGGAGTTGGTGATGGACAGGGAAACCTGGCATGCTGAAACATGGGGTCTCAAAGAGTTGGACACAACTGAGCGACTGAACGGACCTGAACTTGGAGCAAGTTCTTAACTTCGCTGTGGCTCAGTTTTCTCACCTGTAAAGTGGGGATAGCAGTGCTCAACTCTTAAGGTTACTTGTGTTAATACAGGTACAGTATGAGAAAGCCCACAATGCATGCTCAGTAAATGTTAGCTTTCATAATGATGGTGATAGCCCTGTCTTTTTTTTAATGTGTGCTGGCTTTATTGAGATAAAATTCATGTATTGTAAAATGCATCCCTTAAAGTATACAATTCAGTGGGTTTTAGTATATTCACGGAGTTGTGCAGCCATTACCACTATCAATTTTTGCATTTCATCACCTCATGAAGAAACTGTACCCTTCAGGGGCTTCCCTGGTGGTCCAGTGGTTAAGAATCTGCCTGACAATGCAGGGGACACAGGTTCAGTCCCTGTGGGAAGATCCCACATGCCACATAGCAACTAAGCCCGTGAGCCACAACTATTAAGACCACGTTCTGCAGTTACTAAAGCCCAGGTCCCTACAGCTCGCAGTTACCTGAAGCCCAGATACATAGAGCCCGCATTTCACAACAAGTGAAGCCTCCACAATGCACCACGCCTATGCAACGTGAGAGTAGCCCCACTCATTACAACTAGAGAAAGCCCGAGTGCAGCATTGAAGACTCAGTACAGCCAAATATAAAATAAAAATAAATCTTAAAAGAAATTATACCCTTGAACTATCACCCTCCTGTTCTCCTGCCCCCTCATCTACTTTCAGTCTCTATAGATTTACCTATTCTGGATATTTCATCCACAGTGACATCATCCAATATGTAGTCTTGGTAACTGGCTTTCACTTAATGTTTTTAAGGTCCATTCACATCACAGCATGTATCGGTGCTTCATTCCTTTTTATGGCTGAATGTCTACCATCGTTTGGCTGTACATTTTGTTTATTCATTCATCATCTGATGGGCTTTTAAGTTGTTTTCACCTTTTGACTATCATGAATATTGTGACTATTGATAGGCCACTTTTTTTTTTTAAGATTTATTTTTTGGCTGTGGTGGGTCTTCTTTGCTGCCTGCAGGCTTTCTCTAGTTGCAATGAGTGTGGGCTACTTTCTTTTGATGCTGGGGCTTCTTGTTGCAGAGGCTTCTCGTTGCAGAGCATAGGCTCTAGGTGCTCGGGCTTTAGCAGTTGGAGCACATGGGCTCAGTAGTCGTGACACATAGACTTTGTTGCTCTGTGGCATGTGGGATCCTCCCAGACCAGGGACCAGGCCAGTGTACCTTGCATTGCAAGGCATATTCTTAACTGCTGAACCACCAGGGAAGCCTGATAGCCCACTTTTATGTAAACATTTTTTCATCATTTATTTTTTCAAAATTGAAATACAGTTGATTTATGACATTGTGTTCAAATATTTTTTAAAGAACTATCTATGTTTCACAGGGCTACCCAAGTGGCTCAGTGGGTAAAGAATCCACCTGCAATGCAGGAGATAGAGGAGATGCCAGTGCGGTCCCTTGGGTTGGGAAGATCTTCTAGAGGAGGGCATGGAAACCCACTCTGGTAATCTTACCTGGAGAATCCCATGGACAGAGGAGCCTGATGGGTTACAGTCCATAGAGTTGCAAAGAGTTGGACACTAATGAAGTGACTGAGCATGCTCACATGCATCTATGCTTCAAACATAGATGAACAACTCTTGGCACAAAATAAGAACTCACAACGGTCCTGGGGGCAATGTGACGTTATCCTCACTTCGTAAAGAAACAAGCTCAGAGAAGTTAAGGGCCTGGACTTCCCTGGGGGTCCAGTGGCTAAGATTTGAATCTTCCACCACAGGAGCCGAGGGTTTGACCCCTGATTGGGCAGCTAAGACCCCACATGCTGCTTGGCAGGGCTGGGGGAAATAAAAGAGAGGTTAAGGGCCTTACAGCTAGAAGGTAGCTTCGGAGCTTACCTCTGGCCACAGAAAGGTGATGCAGATGGGGATGGTGAATCACCGTCTGTTTCTTTCTTCCCTGCTCCCAGCAGAGGGGTGCTAGCCCTCTGCTGCCCTCTGCCCCCTGTCTTCTAGGCGTTCAAAGTGTGGAGGTGCAGTTGGAAAACCAGATGGTCCTGGTGCAGACCACCTTGCCCAGCCAGGAGGTGCAGGCCCTTCTAGAAGGCACTGGGAGGCAGGCGGTCCTCAAGGGCATGGGCAGTGGCCTGTTGCGTGAGTAACCACTATGGCCTTGGACTCTCTGGGAGGGAGGTGGCCTGGGTGTGGTACAGCTCTAACCAGCCATAGGATCTGGGGGCTTTGGGTTGGAGAGGCTTCGGGGAACATGTGAAGGTTACATGGGGCTGTCTCCCTGCCCTTTCTAAGCTGATGAACGGGTGGGGCTGGGTGAGGTGGCGAGCCAGCCCTGGTGTCTGATACCTTACAGAGAATTTAGGGGCAGCCGTGGCCATTCTCGGGGGCCCTGGCCCTGTGCAGGGAGTGGTGCGCTTCCTGCAGCTGACCCCTGAGCGCTGCCTAATCGAGGGGACCATTGATGGCCTGCAGCCTGGGCTGCATGGACTCCACGTCCATCAGTTCGGGGACCTCACGAGGAACTGCAACAGGTGAGTCCTCTGGAACCTCCCTGGAGCATCCTCATTGCCCTGTTTGTGCACCCACTGTGCGCAGCGGGCTGTACTCAGCTTTTTACATACACATTCACATATGGTCCTCACAAGTACCCTGGGAGGCGTATACACACAAGCTCAGTCTACAGATGAGAAAACTGAGGCTCAGAAAGGTTACATGACTTGTCAAAAGCCCTAGAGCATGTAAATGACAGAGTGGGAATTTGAACCAAAATCTGACCTTGACACTCCTGCTCCTAGCTCCCAGATGGAAGGTGACTCCTAAACATGGGAGGGTCAGTTCTCTGTGAGTGTCATGGTGTTTATCATGCTGCAATTAGTGTTTACTCATCCATGTTTACCCTGGAGGCCTGCTGAGGACAGGTCCCATGACTGATTCTTCTTAGTGATCTCAACCCAGAGCCTGGTACAGAGTGGGCCATTTGTTGAATGAGTGGATGAATGAATGAGTGAGTGAATGAATGGAACAAATGTAGTTAAAGTAAAAGGATGGATCACCTGGTCCGTGAGCTGTGGTTTCACTGCCTACCTGCTATCTTTTCTTCTTAGCTGTGGGGACCATTTTAACCCTGATGGAATGTCCCATGGGGGCCCCCAGGACTCTGAACGGGTAAGTGTCGGTCTTGGGCTGGGAGAGAACCCGAGATCTCAGAGGCAGGGCAGGCAGCTCGTGGAGCCTGAGAGTGTGCTTCCATTTGGGGGGAGTCTTTCTCCCTCACTTTATTTTTTTCGGTTTAGAAACATTTATAGACACTTCCTGTGCTCGAGGCCTGACCCCGTCTCACAGCCTGGTGAGGGAGACACTCAGAACTCCGTGGTTGCAGCACAGCCAGAACGTCTTTGCAGGAGCCTCCGGGAGGCCCTGGGAACCCAGAGCAAGCTCCAGATCCAGTCCGAAGGGCACAGGCAGTGGGAGAGAGCTTCCCAGAGAAGGTGATGGTGTGGAAGTTAAAAGTTTTACCTAAAGTGAAAAGGCTGTTCCCGGGACTTTCCTGGATGTTCAAGGGCTAAGATTCCGAGCTCCCAATGCAGGAGGCTTGGGTTCAATCCCAATCAGGGAACCAGATCTCACATGCTGCAACTAAAGATCCCTCGTGCTGCAACTAAGACCTGGCACAGCCAAACAATAATAATTTTTTAAAAAGGCCGTTCCTGACTCTGCAGCTCCTGGCCCTGGACTTTCATGTTACACCAGAGAACTGGCCCCCCTCGGCTGTGAGTCACATGCCACCTTAATGATTTTTGCCTTATCTGAGTCCTACTTGTTCTGCTAGTTACTCAATGTTTTGATTTAAACTGGCTGATTTTTTTCCCCCTTAAGTAAATTTAATTTATTTTTAACATTTTAATCTATCACGGAACATGATTTCAAACATGTTCTGAAGTGGACAGACTAGGGTCCCAAACCCCTGTGTCCCTGTGACCCAGCTTTAACAGTTGCTAGCTTGTGGCCAGTCCCATTCCATCTACACCCCTGGCCCTTCTCCATTATTTTGAAGAATATCAAGACGTCATTCATGTAATTCAAGTAGATTTATTTTGAACAAGAAACAATATTGCCACAGAAAATGAGAAACCAGTACTTCTAACCCCAAAAGAAGGATCATTGTAAAAATAAATCAGTGCAGACCTTAAAAGTGTCATTAGGGGAATTCCCTGGCGGTCCAGTGGTTAGGAGTCTACATTTCTGCTGCAGGGGGCATGGGTTCGATCCCTGGTTGGGGAACTAAGATCCTGCAACCCATTCAGTGTGACCAAAAAAAGAAAAACAGTGTCATTAAACGGCTACAAGGGACTGCGGCCTGCTTATCTTTGTCAGAGTGCTTAGTGAACGTTAAGAGAGGTCCTGGGTGTTGTCAAGGAGGACCGCCTTCTCTCCTGGGGATATTTCTCGATGGGCTGTCGACTTCCGCCTGATTCCATCTCCTCCACTTCTGGTGCTGTGTGTTCCCCTCCTTGCAAATCCAGTACCAGGGCAAACAAGTGAAAACATGGTGTGTGTTTCTTAATTCATGTAGGTGATTATTCTCTTTTTTTTGACTTCTGACAGCTCTGTCACATTTCTAACAGTCAAAAGTTTTTACTTCTCACCTGCCAGCCCCTAGGGAGCTGAGGAAGCCTTTCTATCGGGTCCGTTGCATAGCGCCACGCTTGTGTTCCCTGTGTCAGTTATCTATTGCTGAGATCAAATTACTTTAAACGTAAGAGTTTTGTTTTTTTGTTAGTGGTGCGAGGCCTGCAGGATCTTAATTCTCCAACCAGGGATTAAACTGGGGCCCTTGGCAGTGAAAGCACCAAGTCCTAACCACTGGACCTCCAGGGAATTCCCAAACTTAGGGGTTTAAAGCAGCAAGCACTTGCCATCTCACAGTTTCTGTGGGACAGGAATCTGGACACTGCTTAGTCGGAGCTTCTGGCTGAGTGTCTCTCAAGGCCTGATTTGGGGAAGACCCACTTCCATACTTTCGCATGTTGCTATTGGCAGGCCTCGCTGGGTGTGGGCCAGAGACCTCAGTCCTGAGCCCCGTGAGCCTTTCCCTAGGGCAGCACTCAGCACTGCAGCTGCCTGTCCTCAGGCCAGAGGGAGAAGGCATCCAAGACCCTCGCCACACTGCTTTTGAAACCTAAGCTTGGAGGTGATGCCTGGTCCAGCCCACACTCAGCAGGTGTGAATCCGGGGGTGCTCCCTCAAGGCCGTCTTCCTCCTGAGCTTTGAAAGGTGCTGAGCAGGTGAAGTGGGGAGAGTGGGAGCGGAGGCTCAGGACGGGTGCCCCGCAGAGTGAGCCCTGGAGGCAAGAACCCTTGAGACTGGGTTCTGGGAGGAAGTGGAGTTTCGAAGGGCAAGAGACTACCTTGCCCCGCTGCCTTGGCCTGGGCCTGCTAGGGGTGGGGCATCTGAAGGGTCTGGCGCCAGCTGCTCCATTGTACCCAAGCCCTTGTACAGAGGAAAACTTGAGCAAGAGCTCCATGACCAAGCCACCATGGTGACTGGCACGTTCCTTTGGGATTTCAGCATCTGGTTTTGCCCAAATGGAATTCAGTAAGGGGATTTATATCCAAGCCTGGTTGTCCCTTGGCACATCTCCTAGCTGGTTTCCATGCTTCCTTCCGCCTTCCCCCTGCCCTGCTCCAGTCCCTCCCCTCCCCCTCCGCCCTCTGCATTTGAGAAATTGCTCCAAAGCATGGGGTAACCATGTCACACCCCTCCTGAAACCCTTCTTGGCTCCCCAGTGCCCGAGGGTACAGATCCCACATGGCTGCAACTTGGTGCCACCAAGCCCAGTTCCACCCACCCTTGTGCAGGGGAGAGACCTTCTGCTGCCTGATGACACCTCTGAGCCACACACTGGGCGCTTGCATCCTCCGCTTGGTCCTAGAAACTCCTCCCCATCCCTTACCTTCCCACCACAAAATGCCCCAATACCAGGTGCAACAAAGTGCCAGGTGTCGGCAACAGAGGTCCCCCAGGAAAACAAGATAAAGCAGAGGTGGCTCTTCTCGCTGCTTGCTCATCAGCCCCATCATGTGGCAACATCCTTTGTGACCAGCCCAAGGCAAGGCCATGGGTACCAGTCCATGTTGGCAGGGATCCTTCTGCCCAAAGTGTCAGGTTGGGGACGGTTTATTTGCACAGATCCTACTGTGAATCGCCAGTAGGGTCTTGTCACAGGGAAACACACTCACTGTTGTAACCCTGTTTTGCAGCCACTAGTCTGTTCCATGTGTGGTTCCCCACAGTGTTCCAAACCCCTTGAGGGCGGTTGACCATGTACGCATCCCCAACCCCCAAACCCCACCTGGCAGAGGGTGTCTGATGTAGGAGGTGCTCAGTAGCTGTGTTGTTATTTTAGTCACTAAGTCGAGACCAACTCTGTACAAACTGTAGCCCGCCAGGCTCCTCTGTCCATGGGATTTCCCAGGCAAGAATACTGGAATCAGTTGCCATTTCCTTCTCCAGGAGATCTTACCAACCCAAGGATCGAGCCCATTTCTCCTTCACTGGGAGGCAGATTCTTCACACTGAGCCACCAGGGAAGGCCCCAGTAGCTGTGTTAGCACATTTTAGACCTTCAAGAGGAAAGGTGGGCAGAAACAGTCGTGGGGGCAGGATATGCCCTCTGCTCCTGTGTTTCTTCTCTCTGTTCCTGGAGGCTGGACATCAGGGAAGGGATGCTGGCTGCCTCTGATGGTCAAGAAGCCAGGCTTGCCCAACTTAAGTGCAGGGGAACTGCAGGCTGCCAGGGGCTGACAGAGTCATTGGGAGGCTGGAGAACTGGGCTTTCAAAGAAGCAGGAAGCGGGGTCAGTTCTGAGGCTGGGATGCAAACTGGGCAGATACCTCATAGGGGAAAGCAGTCTGGGGTAGTGGTGTGACTTCCTAGGAAGAGGGTCACTGTGGCCATGTCCAGTGTGCCATCATTCTACCCAGGATTTTAGTTCCAGGGAGAGAGAGTCCAGTTGCCTTCTGTGTGTCCTGGGGTGTCCCTTCATCCTACCAGACTGGACCTGTAGGAGGACACTGGTACCCTGGGGATGGGGAATCAGACACTGGGAAGCCAGAAGTCAGCCGCCGTGTCCCACATGCCCTCTTCCCCCGGCTCTCACTGCAGCACCGCGGAGACCTGGGAAATGTCTGTGCCGATGAGGGTGGCCGAGCTGTCTTCAGAATTGAGGACGAGCAGCTGAAGGTGAGGTGGAGGAGAAGGCAGGGACCTTTCCTAACAGATCCAATGTCTGAGGCTATTGTCTCCCCTCAAAGGTGTGGGATGTGATTGGCCGAAGCCTGGTCGTCGATGAAGGAGAAGATGACCTGGGCCGGGGCGGGCATCCCTTGTCCAAGATCACAGGGAACTCGGGAGAGAGGTGAGCACTCTGCCCACGTCGCACGCAGAGACCTGGAGGGGCCCAGTGGGTGCTCAGCTCGACCCCACCCTCTTCCGCAGGTTGGCCTGTGGCATCATCGCACGCTCCGCTGGCCTCTTCCAAAACCCCAAGCAGATCTGCTCCTGTGATGGCCTCACCATCTGGGAGGAACGGGGCCGGCCTATCGCTGGCCAGGGACGGAAGGAGCCTGCCCAGCCTCCTGCCCACCTCTGAGCGCAGCCTCTGCCTCGGGTCTGTCACCGTCCTCCCTGCTGAGCACCGTCCACTTCCAGAGGGAGGCCCTGCTCACCCAGTCCTGGGAGAACCAGTGGACAGGCTATTTTTGATCTCAAAGGGTTGCTTGCTCTTCCCTTGGCAAATTAAAGTTTTATTTTCACATGGAACTTTGCGGTTTGTCTGTGTCCCCTCCTCCCTTAAGGGGCTTAAGAAAAAACACAGTTCCTCTGCCTCTGTCCTCCCTGTCGAGGGCCACCTCTTGGCTTTGCAGGCAAAGAAAACTGGATTCAAATCCACACAGTTCTGGGGCTACCCAGTGGTTAGATTCCATGCTTCCACTGCAGGGGGCATGGGTTTGATTCCTGGTCGGGGAAGTTTGCATGCCACATGGAACAGCCAAAAAGAAAAGAAGAGAAAATCCACACAGTTCCTGAGGGCCACATCCTTATCCTCAGGGTAACAGCGAAAGACCATAGCAGACATACTTCTGTTTGTGGCCTGACCCCCGTGCCTTCACTATGGCCAGTTGAAACCAAGTGGACACCTGACCCCTTCAGGGCCTTGCTTTCCTGAAGAAATCAACGCAGATCCAGCTTCAGTTTCTCCCTGAGCGTATGGGAGCTGTGGGTGGGCCTTTTCTCCCTGCCTTTGTCATTGTTGTTCAGTCACCAAGTCGTGTCTGACTCTTCGACCCCATGGACTGTAGCATGCCAGGTCTCCCCTGTCCTTCACTATCTCCTGGAGTTTGCTCAGATGTATGTCCATTGCGTTGATGATGCTATCTAACCATCTCATCCTCTGCAGGCCTCTTCTCCTTTTGCTGTCAGTCTCTCAGCATCAGGCTCTTTCCCAGTGAATCGGCTCTTTGTATCAAGTGGCTAAAGTACTGGAGCTCAGTTCACTGATTTCCTAAGATGCTGATGTTCATGCTGGCCATCTGCTTGACCATAACCAATTTATCTCGATTCATGGACCTAACATCCCAGGTCCCTATGCAATACTGCTCTTTACAGCATCAGACTTTACTGTCACCACCAGACACATCCACAACTGAGCATTGTT
This sequence comes from Redunca redunca, assembly GCA_006410935.1. Classification (NCBI taxonomy): domain Eukaryota; kingdom Metazoa; phylum Chordata; class Mammalia; order Artiodactyla; family Bovidae; genus Redunca; species Redunca redunca. Next base: position 29,809 of record SJYQ01096644.1, read on the forward strand.
TCCGCTTTGGCCCAACCGCTTCATTCTTTCTCTCTGCCTTAGGGACTGAATATCAGAAAAAGCTGATCGATCTGCTGGGGAGGAGGAATAAGGCAGATTCACAGGAAGAACCTAAGTATTGCAGGAAAATGCCAGATGCTCCAGAGTCCCCAGTCTGGTCCTTCCCTGAGGCCAGCTACCTCCTGACCTAGAAGTCAAGAGACAGTTCTGTATCCCTTCCAATGCATCACCACCCACTTTTTTTTTTTTTTAATCTGGCTTGAGTTGATTTCTTTATTCACGTAAAAGACTCTTAATTAATGGAATAAATAAAGTGCTTGGCATAGGGCGTAGCACATGGTAGGTTAAGGGGGCAGTGGTGGTGAATCAGGCTCCATGGGGTGCCTGGAGGCAGATTGAGCCAAGATCCTCTCTCACACAGATGGCCAATATCCAAGGATCGGTATATAAGCCCGGGAATTCTGGGGCTCCTGACTCGTCTGTTCTGCTCCCCTGTCCCCCTAGACTGTGTCTCTCTTGCTCATCCATGACAAAGCTGCTTTTGTGCCCAGGTAGCTAGGCTGGCAGGGTGCAAACTTTGCCCCTTACGCGGACTGCTTGGAGCTGGGTGGGTGGTTTCACAGTCTGTTGGCCTTGGCTTAGATGTGCCTGGCTCTGCTCCCATTCCCCAGGCCCTGTTTCCCCATCAAGGCTGCTGGCTCTGCCTCTAGCCCTGTTCTTTCTCACCAAATCTTTACTGGTTGCTTTCCAGCTTTCCTTGGTTCTTGGGGAACCAAGTCCTTTTAAGCCTAGGGCCCAGGCTGTATTTCTGCATCTCAGAATCATTGCAGAATTTCCTCTTGGACTCTGCCCACCAACTTCCTCTGACCTTCATCTGGAATTCTAGCTAGTTTAACCCATTTGTAGCTAAGCTGCTCACCATCCACTGCCACTCTTTCGACTCCTAAGGGATCAATATTCCCATTAGCTTTTCTCTTTTTGAAATTCTCAGCTGTGTGGTTTTCATTCAAACTTTGTTTTTAAATCACAGAATACTGTTCAAATACCTTGAAATCCCATCTGTAAAGCAGAAATGGAACTATAACCAAAGATGCTTAGCTGTGACTAAGCTCCCCCAAAGCCCTGGAGCTCTAGGGAGCACAGCTGGAAAGTGAAAGTGTTAGTCAATCAGTCATGTCTGACTCTTTGCAACCCCAAGGACTGGTCCTCCAGGCTCCTCTGTCCATGGGATTCTCCAGGTAAGAATACTGGAGTGGGTTGCCATTTCCTTCTCCAGGGGATCTTCCCAAACCAGGGATCGAACCCAGGTCTCCTAGATTGCAGGCAGGTTCTTTACTGTCTGAGCCACCAGGGAGGCTTCCAACTTCCTGGCCCAGTTGGAAAATCTTTGCCAAATTCAGGCATTTTTGTCTTATCTCCCAACTTCTGCTGTGTCCACAAACCATCTGTTCTATCATTAACCAAATACTGTTAACTCACTTTTAAACTTACTTAGAAAGGAAAATTTACACCAGGTGAGTGATTCTAATTTTAAAAAGACTATGCGGTTCAAGTTCAAGTGGGGTTAAAGTTTGACCTCTTACCTTCTGAGATGGCCTATACTCTGTATGGGAAGTGTGTTTCTCTCTAAATCCACTTCTTACCTCACAAAAAAGAAAACTTAGTCATATTAGCTAATACCTATATAAGGATGATTAAGTGCGAGGTTCTATTCTGAACATTTTACATGCAGTAATTCATTGAATCCTCATGACAAAGCTACAAGGTAGATTCTGTTATATATTTCTTTATTTTTCTTAGCCACACCTTGCAGCTTATGGGATCTTAGCAATGAAAAGGTGGAGTCCTAACCAGTGGACTATCGGAATTCCCAGTAGGTTCTGTTATTATCCCAAATTACAGATGAGAAAAGAGAAACACAAAGTTATTATGCCACTTGCCTAAGATCACACTGCTAGTAACACGGCCAGATCTAGACTCAGACCCAGGTACTCTGGCGCTAAGGCTGTATCGGTTCTCATTATAAAGCATGAAAAGCAAGAGTCGCTTGTAAGTTTGCAGGGAATTCCTTGGAGGGCTGGTGGTTAGGTCTGCCTACTAATGCAGGAGAAGCAGTTTCAATCCCTGGGTCAGGAAGATCCCCTAGAGAAGGGAATGGCAACCCACTCCAGTATTCTTGCCTGGAGAATCCCATGAACAGAGGAGCCTGGAGGGTTACAGTCCATGGGGTCGAAAAGAGTCAAAACAGGACTGAGCAATTGAGCATGTATGCATCCGCACGTATAACGGATTCACTTTGCTGCACAGCAGAAACTGTTAATAATACAACATTATAAAGCAACTGAACTTCAATAAAAATTTTTTTTAGATGCCTTGTATGTGAATTTGAAGCACACTAAAGTTTGAGAACCACAATGGCACCCCACTCCAGTACTCTTGCCTGGAAACTCTCATGGGCGGAGGAGCCTGGAAGGCTGCAGTCCATGGGGTCACTAAGAGTCGGACACGACTGAGAGACTTCACTTTCCCTTTTCACTTTCATGCATTGGAGAAGGAAATGGCACCCCACTCCAGTGTTCTTGCCTGGAGAATCCCAGGGACAGAGGAGCCTGGTGGGCTGTTGTCTATGGGGTCACACAGAGTCGGACACAACTGAAGTGACAGCAAACTTTAAAAAAATTGCATTTGTATATTTGTTTAATTTTCTTAACTACCAGACTCCTGACCTAAATGTAGACTTAACAACAAACTTCCTGATAAGTCTTAATAAATACAGTGAAATTACTCTATAACAGTTTACAGACTTTAAAAAATTATACATTTTAGCTAAAAGTTGCAACCCTAAAGTCAAGTTTCAAAAGTTTTTCTATTTTTAAAATTTCATTTATTTTTAAATTTTGGCTGCACTGGGTCTTCCTTGCCGAGCCATGTGAAGGCTTTCTTTAGTTGTAGCCTTGGGGCTTAATAGTTTTGGCTTGAGCATGCCAGTTCTTAGCTCCCTAACCAGGGATTGAACCTGTACTCCCTGCATCGGAAAGTGAAGTCTTAATCACTGCACAACCAGGGAAGTGCCACCATGATAACTTTTATTTATTTAAATTGGAGGCTAATTACTTTACAATATTGCGGTGGTTTTTGCCATACATTCACATGAATCAGCCATGGGTGTACATGTGTTCCCCATCCTGAACCTCCCTCGCACCTCCCTCCCATCCCTCAGGGTCATCCCCGTCAGTGCACCAACCCTGAGCACCCTGTCTCATGCACATGATACCTTTTAAATGGCTATGTGCCCTGGGTGTCTAGAGGCCTGCTGATATCCTGCTCTGAGAATACTGCCAGCAGTTTGGATTTCTGGAGATATCAGAGTGGTATCAAAGTGATGCCCCTCTCTTCCTCCTTATAATGTACATTTTTAAATTATAAAAGAATTAGATGCTCATTGCTGAAAGTCTAATGATATGGAAAAGTAAAAAAAAAATTAAGCCTCATCTCATACCCTTGAGGTAATTCATATCATTTTCCTCTGTTGAAAAACATGTGTATGGGCTTCCCTGGTGGCTCAGAGGTTAAAGCGTCTGCCTGCAATGTGGGAGACCTGAGTTCGATCCCTGGGTTGGGAAGATCCCCTGGAGAAGGAAATGGTAACCCACTCCAGTATTCTTGCTTGGAGAATCTCATGGACGGAGGAACCTGGTGGGCTACAGTCCACGGGGTAGCAAAGAGTCAGACACGACTGAGCGACTTTACTTATAGCTTAGAAATAGGTAATGTTATATAATCACATTTTTTTCCCTCTTAAATTATGGCCTCCTTCCACATCATCCTTCTTCATCAATAAATTCTGACCCATTTTTATTTTTTAGAGTCTTAACCACAGGACTGACAAGGAAGTCCCTTGACCTATTTATTTAAATAATTTATTTGCCTGCATCAGGTCTTAGTTGTGGCATGCAGGACTTTGTTGCATCATGTGGGATCTTTCATGCAACATATGGACTCTCTAATTGTGGTGAGCAGGTTCAGTAGTTGCAACTCACAGGGTTAGTTGCTCTGAGGCATGTGGATCTTAGTTCCCACCAAAGGGTGCACACAATCCCCTGCACTGCATGGAGACTTCTTAACTACTGGACCAGCAGGGAAGTACCCCCGACATACTTTTAATAGCAACATGATATTCCATCCAATATTCCTTTATTTATGGCCATTCAGGTTGCTTCCACTACTTTCTACTACAAACAATGCTACAATAAATAAATTTATATCAATATCCTTATTGATGAGTTTTCTGTAGGCTAGATTTCCAAAGCAGGATTACCATGTTAAAGGCTCACTACATTTAAAGTGTTGATATTGCCAGAATACTTACCAGGAAGGATATAGAGATCACACTACATATGTAACTCATACATACAGTCTGTAAGTGTAATTTCCTCACACCCATAAGACCAACAGATATAAATCTTTTTTTTTTTTGCAAATATGAGGCATGAAAATATTCTCATTTTCTCAAAAAATTGCATTTCCCTGACTAGCAATGACATTTATTGTTTATTTATTATTTGTACTTCTTTTCCTATAAAATTACCAGTTAGCACCCTTGGCCTATTTATCTTGTCTTTTTCCCCCTATCAGTTTGTAGGAGTTCTTTGTACAGTACAGATATTTGCTCAGTCGTGTCTGACTCTTTGCGACCCCATGGACTATACAGTTCACGGAATTCTCCAGGCCAGAATACTGGAGTGGGTAACCTTTCCCTTCTCCAGTGGATCTTCCCAACTGACAGATTGAATCCAGGTCTCTCGCATGGCAGGCAGATTCTTTACCAACTGAACTATCAGGGAAGCCCCACAGATATTAACTCTATAGATTCACAAATTTGTATCAATATCTTCAGTCCAGACTTCTCCCTGAACTCCAGACATGTCTAATTGTCCATTGGTACCTCCATTTGATGACTTGCAGGCATCTCATACTTATCATGTCCAGGGAACTCCTTGGCAGTCCAGTGGTTAGGACTCTGTGCCCACTGCTGTGGGCCTGGGTTCCATCTATCCCTGGTTGGGGAGCTAAGATCCTGCAAGTGGCAATGAACCGCCAAAAACAAACAAGTAAACAAAAACAAGCCCCCCAATTTTTATGTCCGAAAATAAATTTCTGGCCATCTACAATGTTCCCCATGTCGATAAATGGCAACTTTGTGCTTCCCTTTTCCTGGTGTCATCTTTGACTTCTTTCTCTCACAATTCACATCCTATCACATGTTGTGTTGGCTCTACAG
>SJYQ01096645.1:0-20362 GCA_006410935.1 Redunca redunca
TTGTTAGCCATCTGTATGTCTTCTTTGGAGAAATGTCTATTTAGTTCTTTGGCCCACTGTTTGATTGGGTCTTTTATTTTTCTGAAATTGAGCTGCAGGAGTTGCTTGTATATTTTTTGAGATTAATTCTTTGTCAGTTGCTTTGTTTGCTATTATTTTCTCTCATTCTGAAGGCTGTCTTTTCAGCTTGCTTATAGTTTCCTTTGTTGTGCAGAAGCTTTTAAGTTTAATTAGGTCCCATTTGTTTATTTTTGCTTTTATTTCCAATATTCTGGGAGGTGGGTCATAGAGGATCCTGCTGTGATTTATGTCAGAGAGTGTTTTGTCTATGTTCTCCTCTAGGAGTTTTATAGTTTCTGGTATTATGTTTAGATCTTTAATCCATTTTGAGTTTATTTTTGTGTATGGTGTTAGAAAGTGTTCTAGTTTCACTCTTTTACAAGTGGTTGACCAATTTTCCCAGCACCTCTTGTTAAAGAGATTGTCTTTTCTCCATTGTATACCTTTGCTCCTTTGTCAAAGATAAGTTGTCCATAGGTGCATGGATTTATCTCTGGGCTTTCTATTTTGTTCCATTGATCTATATTTCTGTCTTTGTGCCAGTACCATACTGCCTTGATGACCGTGGCTTTGTAGTAGAAACTGACGTTAGACAGGTTGATTCCTCCATTCTTCTTTCTCAAGATAGCTTTGACTATTCGAGGTCTTTTGTATTTCCACACAAATTGTGAAATTATTTGTTCTAGTTCTGTGAAAAATACTGTTGGGTATCTTGAAAGGGAGTGCATTGAATCTATAGATTGCTTTGGATAGTATCCTCATTTTCACTATATTAATTCTTCTGATCCATGAACATGGTATATTTCTCCATCTATTAGTCTCCCCTTTGATTTCTTTCACCAATGTTTTATAGTTCTCNCTTTCACCAGTGTTTTATAGTTCTCTATATATAGGTCTTCTGTTTCTTTAGGTGGATATATTCCTAAGTATTTTATTCTTTTTCTTGCAATGGTGAATGGAATTATTTCCCTAATTTCTCTTTCTGTTTTCTCACTGTTAGTGTTTGGGAATGCAAGGGATTTGTGTGTGTTAATTTTATATCCTGCAACTTTACTATATTCATTGATTAGCTTTAGTAATTCTCTGGTGGAGTCTTCAGGGTTTTCTATGTAGAGGATCATGTCATCTGCAAACAGTGGGAGTTTTACTTCTTATTTTCCAATTTGGATTCCTTTTATCTCTTTTTCTGCTCTAAATGCTGTGGCCAAAACTTCCAAAACTATGTTAAACAGTGGTGAGAGTGGGCACCTTTATCTTGTTCTTGCCTTTAGGGGAAACACTTTCAATTTTTCACCATTGAGGATAATGTTTGCTGAAGGTTTGTCATATATAGCTTTTATTATGTTGAGGTATGTTCCTTCTATTCCTGCTTTCTGGAGGATTTTTATCATAAATGGATGCTGAATTTTTTCAAAGGCTTTCTCTGTTTCTATTGAGATAATCATGTGGTTGCTATTTTTCATTTTTTTAACCTGCCTCTTGAGAAATCTGTATGCAGGTCAGGAAGCAACAGTTAGAACTGGACATGGAACAACAGACTGGTTCCAAATAGGAAAAGGAGCCCATCAAGGCTGTATATTGTCACCCTGCTTATTTAACTTCTATGCAGAGTACATCATGAGAAACGCTGGACGTGAAGAAACACAAGCTGGAATCAAGATTGCCGGGAGAAATATCAATGACCTCAGATATGTAGATGACACCACCCTTATGGCAGAAAGTGAAGAGGAGCTAAAGGGCCTCTTGATGAAAGTGAAAGAGGAGAGTGAAAAAGTTGGCTTAAAGCTCAACATTCAGAAAACAAAGATCATGGCATTCGGTCCCATCACTTCATGGGAAATAGATGGGGAAACAGCGGAAACAGCGTCAGACTTTATTTTTGGGGGCCCCAAAATCACTGCAGATGGTGATTGCAGCCATGAAATTAAAAGACGCTTACTCCTTGGAAGGAAAGTTATGACCAACCTAGATAGCATATTCAAAAGCAGAGACATTACTTTGCCGACTAAGGTCCGTCTAGTCAAGGCTATGGTTTTTCCTGTCGTCATGTATGGATGTGAGAGTTGGACTGTGAAGAAGGCTGAGGGCCGAAGAATTTATGCTTTTGAACTGTGGTGTTGGAGAAGACTCTTGAGAGTCCCTTGGACTGCAAGGAGATCCAACCAGTCCATTCTGAAGGAGATCAGCCCTGGTATTTCTTTGGAAGGAATGATGCTAAANGAGATCCAACCAGTCCATTCTGAAGGAGATCAGCCCTGGGATTTCTTTGGAAGGAGTGATGCTAAAGCTGAAACTCCAGTACTTTGGCCACCTCATGCAAAGAGTTGACTCATTGGAAAAGACTCTGATGCTAGGAGGAATTGAGGGCAGGAGGAGAAGGGGTCGACAGAGGATGAGATGGCTGGATGGCATCACTCCTGCTTTCTTTTGGTCTCTATTTGCATGGAATATCTTTTTCCATCCCTTCTCTTTCAGTCTATATGTGTCCTTTGTTTCAACGTGGGTCTCTCTCTTGTAGACAACATATTTAGGAGTCTTGTTTTTGTATCCACTTAACTAGTCTTTGTCTTTTGGTTGGGGCATTCAATCCATTTACATTTAAGGTAATTACTGATAAGTATGATCCTGTTGCCATTTACTTTATTGTTTTGGGTTCAAGTTTATACAACTTTTCTGTATTTCCTGTCTTGAGATGATCTTTAGCATTTGTTGGAGAGCTGGTTTGGTGGTGCTGAATTCTCTGAGCTTTTGCTTGTCTGTAAAGCTTTTGATTTCTCCTTCATATTTGAATGGGATCCTTGTTGGGTACAATAATCTGGGCTGTAGTTTATTTTCTTTCATCACTTTAAGTATGTCCTGCCATTCCCTTCTGGCCTGAAGAGTTTTTATTGAAAGATCAGCTGTTATCCTTATGGGAATCCCCTTATGTGTTATTTGTTGTTTTTCCCTTGCTGCTTTTAATATTTGTTCTTTGTGTTTGATCTTTGTTAATTTTATTAATATGTCTCTTGTGGTGTTTTGCCTTGGGTTTATCCTGTTTGGGACTCTCTGGGTTTCTTGGACTTGGGTGATTATTTCCTTCCCCATTTTAGGGAAGTTTTAAACTATTATCTCCTCAAGTATTTTCTCATGGTCTTTCTTTTTGTCTTCTTCTTCTGGGACTCCTATGATTCGAATGTTGGGGCATTTAACATTGTCCGAGAGGTCTCTGAGGTTGTCCTCATTTCTTTTAATTCTTTTTTCCTCTCTGTTTCATTTATTTCTACCATTCTATCTTCTACTTCACTTATCCTATCTTCTGCCTCAGTTATTCTACTGATGGTTCCCTCCAGAATGTTTTTGATCTCATTTATTACATTATTCATTATATATTGACTCTTTCTTAATTTCTTCTAGGTCCCTGTTAAACCTGTCTTGCATCTTCTTGATCCTTGTCTCCAGATTATTTATCTGTAACTCCAATTTGTTTTCAAGATTTTGGATCATTTTCACTATCATTATTTGGAATTCTTTATCAGGTAGCTTTCCTATCTCTTCCTCGTTTGTTTGTTTGGTGGGCATTTATCTTGTTTCTTTACCTTCTGGGTATTTCTCTGCCTTTTCATCTTGTTTATATTGCTGTGTTTGGGGTGGCCTATCTGTATTCTGGCAGTTGATGGTTCCTCTTTATTGTGGAGGTTCCTTGCTGTGGGTGGGGTTGGACAGGTGGCTTGTCAATGTTTTCTGGCTAGGGAACGTTGTGTTGGTGTTCTGGTGGGTGGAGCTGGATTTCTTCTTTCTGGAGTGCAATGAAGTGTCCAGTAATAAGTTTTGAGATGTCAGTGGGTTTGGTGTGACTTTGGCCAGCCTGTATGTTGAGGTTCAGGGTCATATTCCTGTGTTGCTGGAGAATTTGCCTGGTATGTCTTGCTCTGGAGCTTGTTGGCCCTTGGGTGGTGCTTGGTTTCAGTATAGGTATGGAGGCGTTTGATGAGCTCCTATCGATTAATGTCCCCTAGAGTCAGGAGTTCTCTGGTGTTCTCAGGATTTGGACTTAAGCCTCCTGCCTCTGGTTTTCAGTCTTATTCTTACAGTAGCCTCAAGACTTCTCCATCTCCTTTTGAAGACAATGGGCTGCTTTTCTGGGTGCCTGATGTCCTCTGCCAGCATTCAGAAGTTGTTCTGTGGAATTTGCTTGGCGCTGTAATGTTCTTTAGATGAATTTGTGGGGGAGAAAGTGGTCTCCCCATCCTATTCCTCTGCCATCTTAGGACCGCCTCCTTATTTATTCATTTATTGACACATCATTTATTAAACACCCATAAAACATCAGGCTTTAGATACTGGGAAGTCAAAGTTAAATACTTTATATTCTTTGTCCTTAAGGAACTTGCAGTCTGAAAGATGAGCATGCAATGTTTGAATTGTATCTAAATTTTAAACAAAGGAAAAATGATATCTTTATTTTCCATTGTAAAGATCTAGTTGGGACTGAAGAAGCAGCATGATCCAGAGAACAAGCTGGAGCTAAGTAATATTTTGTGGTGCCAGTTGGGTGCTCTGGATACTGGATAATATGGATTTATGTATTGGAACTGCATTTGAGATGTACTCGACATATATGCTTACAGAGCCAGCACTTCATGACCATCACAGATACATCCCTTTAACTAAATGCTTATTATTAGTTCTTGAACTAAATGCTTCAAAGTAAGAATAATTATGCCTTGACCTCATGAAGTCTACATCTAAATTATTTGAGCACCCAGGGAAGAGAAAAGAAAGAAAGTGAACGTCCCTCAGTCGTGTCTGACTCTGAGATCCCATGGACTATACAGTCCATGGAATTCTCCAGGCCAGAATATTGGAGTGGGTAGCCTTTCTCTTCTACAGGGGATCTTCCCAACCCAGGGATCAAACCCAGGTCTCCTGCATAGCAGGCAGACTCTTTACCAGCTAAGCCACAAGCAAAGCTGGTAAAGCAAAGGTGTTTTGATGTTTGGCATATGAATGTGAAGTAAAGCTGATATAAGATCTCTTAAGAAAGGTTATCAGAATGGATTTGGCCCAGTTGGTTTATTCCAGAAGCCATCAACCTGGGTCAAGAAGAAGAGCTACAAAAAACAGAGAATTAAGAGGCAATCATCTTAGATTAGCTAGTAATCTTCATCAAGCTTCTCAGTAGTTCCTCTGGAGAAGCTGTACTATCTCCTTTAAAAACAAGATATATAATGTCAATACTAGAAAAAATAAATGTCAAATCAAGGGAAAATGCAAAAGTTGAAATTGCATTGCAAAATTATGAAAAGAAACAGATTAACTAAAGGAGACACCAAAGGAAAAAAATCTGGTGTCAGGAAAGCTTGTGAATGAGTATAGCACAAAATGAAATTTTTAAAAATCTCAGTTAAATCCTATGCTTCTCTTTGGCAGAGATCCCACCCCCAATTTTGTGATAACCTAACTATCCCCAATTATCTTAAAAGATGTCATAAAATTTTGTCAACAAATTAATTTACTAAGATAAATAGGAAATACACTCAACTACAATGCTAAATCCTTTTCTGTTTAGCCAGTAACTACTGTGAATTTGAGCAAATGAATTCTCTAACTCTCAATTTCTTCACTTTTGAGTTAGGAAATCTGACTGGTTTATACTGTACTACATAGTGGTATAATTTTGTCCTTTTGCACATCTTATGCCCCATATATGTGTGGAGATAGCGGGGAGTGGAGAATAGTATTAATTATTTGGAAATTAGTTTTCTACCTCTGTGAATCTGTGGATTCATTATTACATGCTAAAGAAACTCACACTTTCTTGGGACGAATGGGATGAAGTATTGTCTTAGAGCTGGGAAGACCGATAGAATACTCAACAGAGCATACGGAGAGGGAAGAGTAACATAAGAGGCTGTGTCTGGTAGTGAAGACAGGAAATGGGTCAAAGAAACAAATAACGTGCCATTTTCCTAGATATTTTATTATTTAGTAGGAACCTCTGTTATGTTTTTATATTTCACACTAATGTCTGACTCAGGAAAGTGCCAGATTGTTCCTTTCCTGGAATCTTGGAATCCCTGAAGTCATATCCCTAGTAGCTTTATTTTAGCCTTGGCAGAGTAGCAGGTACCCTACCCCTGAAATTACATGGTTTACAGCTGAACAAAGTCTTTTGTTTTCCATTGCTCAGTTCTTAACAAGAAAGAACAATTGATTTTATGTATTTTGTTTTTCATTTGAAGGAATCATTCTGAGTTGTGGCTAACACCCATTCCAGGCATGTAGAGTCAAGTGTTTCATCCAGTCAACATCTCAATGGACATAGGAAGGTGACTTTTGGGTCAGGTATTAACCATGGAGAGGCATACAGATATTTTACCTACCGGATTTTTAAAGAATTACTTGTGATGAAATACTTAAATATGAGACATTGTAGCAAGAAGTGTATAAATGTTTAGACTGCCACCACTTCAAGTGGTTGCTCACAACACAACCAAGGTGTGGCACTTGTACCATGCAGGTCTTATCTTGCTGATTCTTTATGGTAATTTTAAAGAGGTAAGCACATAGAGCAAGCTGGAAAAAATAAAGACATTATGAGAGTTGAGGAGAGGGGAGAAGAGGGGAGGAGAGAGCAAGGGGTAGTGAATAAAAAGGGTAAGGTTCTGGTTCTGAAACCTTAATGTCTGTTAATCATGAGATAGACACAGATTGCTGAAACACTAAAACTGCTAGAAATTTTGTTTTAAGCTTTTATTTCAGCTAATGCTTTTACAAATCTCTCATTAAGTATATATTAGACTTGTAAAGGAACTGTTTTCTAATTTAAAGCAAAATAAACTAACTTGCCATTTCTCTAATCTGAATCTTGTGCCTATCAGACATGCTGGTGTATATGATAAAATCATTAGTTGATATTTAGACATTTTTATTATTCTCCTCCTATGCTGCTGAGTAGTTTTTTCATAGGCATCTAACATTTAAAAAATATACATTTCAAAAGTCTCTTGTTCAGAAGATTTAAAAACCTTTTATTCACATTATTTTGATTTAAAAAAATTGAAGAATACTTTATATTCTGCTTGTTTATGACTTGTATTGGTATCTATACTTTAGCTATAGTGTTTATTTGGGAATTTATTAAACTGCCCAAGCTTCAGTCTTCTCAGTAATAAACTGGGATTTGAATAATTCCTAAAGATTTCTGGAAGGATGAAATGAAATAATGTAGAAAAATCATCTAGCACAAACTCTGACAGTTGGTAATAAATTAATGATGTATATTGTTAGCATGATAAACACAGTTGAGTCTTCAAAATGTTTATTGCTTAGATATCAAATGGTCCAAAGGATAACTTTTAGATGTAAATTTAGAGACCCTGAGAATTACATTGTTCAAAATTCTGCTTCTATTCTTATCATTTATTCCTTATGTTCAAGGAAGGCTTCTTGGTATACCTGTGTTGTAAGATAAGATCTGTAGGATGCATAGGAACCAGGCAGCTTGCCAAAGGCAGGAGAGAATAAACAAAGTAGGGATAGAGACTGGGCCAGGGAGAGGAAGAAAACATAAGCAAAGATTTGCAGAGGCTTGAAAACTTGAATACAGATTGGAATCATCTATAAAGTTTTAAAAGATGTATTGATGGAACTTCCCTGGAAGTCTAGTGGTTAAAACTTTGCCTTCCAATGCAGGGTTTGTGGGTTCAATCCCTAGTCGGGGAGCTAAGACCCCACATGCCTTGCAGCCAAAACACCAAAAGATGAAACAGAAGCAATAATGTAACAAATTAGATGAAGACAAAAATGGTCACATAAAAAAAAAAATCTTAAAAAATAAAACCCCAAACATATTGATCCCTGGCTGTCACCCCCAGAGGTTCTTATTTACTTGGCCTGGATGACCTGGGTGGTAGAATTTTTTTAAGGCTTTCAAGGTGAGCTTTCTAATGTGCAGTGAAGAATCAGAATCATTACTCTGGAGGCAAGAAATCAGGGAGCTAAAAGAAAATAGAGGAAAAAGGTAATAGGGAAAGAGAATATAGGGTAAGAAGGAAGAAGCTGGCAATTCATGAAATGCCTAGCTGACTGAGCAGTGCTACTCTTGAACTCCCAGGCTTTATTGTGAAGAAGGAATAGCTGCAAGAAAAGGATATGAAGTCGTTTGCTACAGGGTTGAGAACTCATTCTAGAGAGCTTGACTGGAAGCATGAGATAAGTTAGATGAGTTAGATGAGTTCTCCACACTAGAGAAGATGTGGCCTAAACTAGAGCAGTGACAGTGGACTGGGAAAAAGAGGGGTCATTTGAAAGGCTTAAAGGAAGAACTGACAGCAGCCCATGCCTGATTGGAAAGGAGAGTAAGGAAGAGTTGTCTGGAGATGCTATTAATTGAAATAAACCAGAACAAGTAGACGTCTGTGAGAAGAAGATAAATTCAGTGTTGGAAACGCTGATTTAAAGTATGCATTTATATGTCTAGATGAAGGTATTGGTAAGCAGTAGGACATGCAGATTGGGAGCTAGAAAAGGCGAGTTTGGTGGGGGCAGCAGGTGGGGGGCTCTACAGGTCTCATGCAGGATTCCTTTCCCTTCTCTCATTGCTGCTCCACAGGGCTGGTCTACTCTGAACCTGAATTTCAGGGCCTCTCACATAAGTAATCTTTGAATTTAGCACATTGTATCACTAAAACACTGAAGTAAAGGGGGAAAATCAAGGGAGACTAAATTATTATAGAGAGATACCTTGTCACAACTCTTTCTACAGAGATGGTAAAAAACACTGGATAAGCACCGAAAAGACAAAATCAAATAAGGAATAGGCTATGTGTCTCACCTCAGGTATTGGTTGTTGGCAGCCTTTTTTTTTTCCCTAAGTGACCTGGACTCCTCTGTCAAACCTCACTGGACAAAATGAAGAATGTGACTTCAGCTAGATGAGCCCAATACTCTGACAAATTTGACCTGAGACATAATAATGACACAGCTCTGGCTGTTGTTGTTTGTTGTATGCTTGTCAGTCTTGCCTGCCTGACAGAGTTTGCAGGATGCTTGTGTGACTTTAGAGGAGAGTGAAAAAGTTGGCTTAAATCTCAACGTTCAGAAAATTAAGATCATGGGATCTGGTTCCATCACTTCATGGCAAATAGATGGGGAAACAGAGGCTACAGTGGCTGACTTTATTTTGGGGGGCTCCAAAATCACTGGTGATTGCAGATGGTGATTACAGTCATAAAATTAAAAGATGCTTACTTCCTGGAAGGAAAGTAATGACCAACCCAGATGGCATATTAGAAAGCAGAGACATTACTTTGTCAACAAAGGTCCATCTAGTCAAATCTATGGTTTTTCCAGTGGTCGTGTATGTATGTGAGAGTTGGACTGTGAAGAAAGCTGAGCACCAAAGAATTGATGCTTTTGAACTGTGGTGTTGGAGAAGACTCTTGCGAGTCCCTTGGACTGCAAGGAGATCCAACCAGTCCATCTTAAAGGAGATCAGTCCTGGGTGTTCACAGGAAGGACTGATGCTGAAGCTGAAACTTCAGTACTTTGGCCACCTCATGCGAAGAGTTGACTCATTGGAAAAGACCCTGATACTGGGAGGGATTGGGGGCAGGAGGAGAAGGGGACGACAGAGGATGAGATGGCTGGATGACATCACTGACTCGATGGACATGAGTTTGGGTAAACTCTGGGAGTTGGTGATGGACGGGGAGGCCTGGCGTGCTGTGATTCATGGGGTCACAAAGACTCAGACACGACTGAGCAACTGAACTGAACTGAACTGCGTGATTTTTCTTGAATTTTGCATGTGATAGTTCCAGTATAGTGTCCATAAAATCTTGTTTAAGACAATAAATATGCCATATGTCAAACTACATATTACAGCCATTATGAAATGAGGAATTTATTTAATTTACTTTTAAATAATGTCTTCGGAGAAGGCAATGGTACCCTACTCGAGTACTCTTGCCTGGAAAATCCCATGGATGGAGGAGCCTGGTAGGCTACAGTCCATTGGGTCGCTAAGAGTTGGTCACGACTGAGTGACTTCACTTTTGCTTTTCACTTTCATGCATTGGAGAAGGAAATGGCAACCCACTCCAGTATTCTTGCCTGGAGAATCCCAGGGACGGGGGAGCCTGGTGGGCTGCAGTCTGTGGGGTCGCACAGAGTCGTACACGACTGAAGCGACTTAGCAGCAGCAATGTCTTGGAAAGTTGTTCATTAAACTAAAAAAAATTGGAAGAGCAATTTTCATGTGAAGAAAAAATTTTTTCTTGAAAGTAGATATAAAATTCGTGAATATCCAAAGCCGTATTTTTCTTTTTGTTGAAGGATAGTTGGCTTACAATCTTACCTTAATTTTAGGTGTACAACACAGTAATTTGACATTAAAATACATTACATAATGTTGTTGTTGCTCAGTTCCTCAGTTGTGTCTAACTCTTTGCAGTCCTATGGACTGCAGCGTGCCAAGCTTCCCTGTCCTTCACCATCTCCTGGAGTTTGCTGAGACTCATGTCAATTGAGTCGGTGATGCCATCCAACCATCTCATCCTCTGTTGTCCCCTTCTCCTCCTGCTTTCAATCTTTCCCAGCATCGGAGTCTTTTTCAATGACTCATTTCTTTGAATCAGGTGTCCAAAGTATTGGAGCTTCAGCTTTGGCATCAGTCCTTCCAATGAATATTCATGGTTGATTTCTTTTAGGATTGACTGGTTTGATCTCCTTGCATAATTATGTCCACAATAAGTCTAGCAAACATCTGTTACCATAAAAAGTTATTAATCCCTGTGACATTATAACTAGAAGTTTGCACCTCTTAATTCCCTTCACCCATTTTTCCCAAATCCATAACACCCTTCCCTCTGGCAATCACCTATTGGTTCCTTGTCCCCATGAGTATGTTTCTGACTTGTTTGATTTGTTTCCTAGGTTCCACAAATAAGAAAAATAATATGGTATTTGTCTTTAACTTATTTCAGTTCAGTTCAATTCAGTTGCTCAGTCATGTCCAACTCTTTGTGACCCCATGTTCTGCAGCACGCCAGGCCTCCATGTCCATCACCAACTCCCGAAGTTTACTCAAACTCATGTCCATCGAGTCAGTGATGCCATCCAGCCATCTTGTCCTCTGTTGTCCCCTTCTCCTCTTGCCTTCAGTCTTTCCCAGGATCAGGTTCTTTTCAAATGAGTCAGCTCTTCACATCAGGTAGCCAAAGCATTGGAATTTCAGCTTCAACATCAGTCTTTCCAATGAATATCAGGTCTGATTTCCTTTAGGATGGACTGTTTGGATCTCCTTGCAGTCCAAGGACTCTCAAGAGTTTCTCCAACACCACAGTTCAAAAGCATCAATTGTTTGGCATTCAGCTTTCTTTATAGTCCAGATCTCACATCCAAACATGACTACTGAAAAAACCATAACCTTGACTAGACAGACCTTTGTTGGCAAAGTAATGTCTCTGCTTTTTAATATGCTGTCTAGGTTGGTCATAATTTCCTTCCAAGGAGTAAGCGTCTTTTAATTTCAATAACTTAGCATAATACTCTTTTGTTCTATCCATGTTGCTGAAAATGACAAGATTTCAAACTTTTATGACTTAGTGATATTCCATTGTATATACATATATACACATCTTCTTTTTCCATTCATATATCAATAGACATTTAGGTTGATCCCATATTTTGGTCTTTATAAATAGTGCTGCAATGAATACAATGATACATTTATTCTTTCTATTTACTGTTTTTGCTTTTTTCAGAAGCAGATTTTCTGGATCATATGATAGTATAGTTCTATTTTTCAGTTTTTGAGGAAACTCCATACTGATTGCCATCATGGCTGTACCAATTAACATTCCCACCAACAGTACACAGTGGTTCCTTTTTCTCCATGTCTTCATCATTCCTGTTATTTGTTGTCTTTTTGATGACAGCCATCCTGACAGGGATGAATGGTATCTCATTGTGGTTTTCACTTGAACTTCCTTGAAAATTGATTAGTGATGTTGAGTTTCTTTTGTGTGTCTGTTGTACAACTGTATGTCTCCTGGAAAAATGTCTACTCAGGCCTTTCATCTAGTTTTTAATCGAGTTGTTTGATTGATTTTGAGTTGTATAAATGTTTAAAATAAATTTTAGATATTATTCCTTAACAGATATATCATTTACAAATATCTTCTCTTATTCAGTAGGTTGCTTTTTTATTATGTCCATGGTTTCCTTCACTGTGTAAAAGCCTTTTCCTTTTTTATCGTAAATGGATGTGTTTTAGAAATACTTCTGTATATCTAGATGATCATACAATTTGTTATCTTTCATTTTAATGTGGTTAATCACAGTGATTGATTTGCATATATTGAACCATCCTTGTTCCACTGGCAGAAATCTCATTTTACCATGGTGTATGCTATCTCTGAAATATTTTTGAGTTTGGTTTGCTATCATTTTCTTGAGAATTTTTGCGTCTGTATTCATCAAGGATCAGTTCAGTTCAATTCATTTCAGTCACTCAGTTGTGTCCAACTCTTTGCAACCTCATGAATATTGGCCTATAATTTTCCTTTATCCTTTTGGATTATGGATTCTGTAATATCTTTGTCTAGTTTAGATAGTAGGGGATTTTGGCCTCATGGTATTCCCTTATCTTTAACTTAAAAAAAAGCAACACTTTATTTAACATTGGGGTATAGCTGATTAACAAAAAATGTTGTGTACAGCAGGTGTACAGCAAAAGATTAAGTCATACTATACATGTATCCATTCTCCCCCCAAATACCCTCTCATCCAAGATGCCACATAACATTGAGCAGAGTTCCATGCGTTATGCAGTATATCCTTGTAGGCTATCCATTTTAAATATAGTAGCATGTATATGTCTGTCCCAAACTCCATAACTATCCTTTCTCCTATCCTTCTCAGCAACCATAAATTCATTCTCTAAGTCTGTGAGTCTTTTTACTTTGTAAGTTCATTTGCATCATTTCCTTTGAATTACATATATAAGGGATATCATATATTTCTTCTCTGACTTCACACAGTATGACAATACCTAGGTCCATCCATGTTGCTGCAAATGGAATTATTTCATTCTCTTTAATGGATGAGTAATATATCATTATACATATGTAATTCCTTTGTCAATGGACATTTAGGTTGCTTCTATGTCTTGGCTATTGTAAACAGTTCTGCAGTGAATACTGAGTGTATGTAACCTTTTGGATCATGCTTTTCACCAAATATATGACCAGGAGTTGGATTGCAGGGTCATAAAGTAACTATTTTTAGCTTTTTAAAGAGCCTCTATACTGTTCGACATAGAGGCTATACCAATTTACATTTCCACTAACAGTGTAGAAGGGTTCTCTTCTCTCCACATCCTCTCCAGCATTTATTTATTGTGAATTCTATAATGAGAGCAATTCTATATTGCGTGAAGTGATATATGATTGCAGCTTTGGTTTGCATTTCTGTAATAATTAGTGAATGGTCTAGTGGTTTTCCCTACTTTCTTCAATTTAAATTTAAATTTTGCAATAAGGAGTTCATGATCTGAGCCACACTCAGCTCCTGGTCTTGTTTTTGCTGACTGTATAGAGTTTCTCCATCGTCGGCTGCAAATAATATAATCAATCTAATTTTGTATTGACCATCTGGTAATGTCCACATGTAGAGTCATATCTTGTGTTGTTGGAAGAGGGTGTTTGCTATGATCAGTGCATTCTTTTGGCAAAACTCTGTTAGCCTTTGCCCTGTTTCATTTTGTACTCCAAGGACAAATTTGCCTATTACTCCAGGTATCTCTTGACTTCCTACTTTTGGATTCCAGTCTCCTATGATGAAAAGAACACCTTTTTTTGGTGTTAGTTCTAGGAGTTCTTGTAGGTCGTCATAGCATGGTTCAACTTCAGCTTATTTGGCATCAGTGGTTGGGGCATAGACTTGCATTACTGTGATATTGAATGATTTTCCTTGGAAACAAACAGATCATTCTATCATTTGTGAAATTGTACCCAAGTACTGAATTCAGGCTCTTTTGTTGACTATGAGGGCTACTCCATTTCTTCTAAGGGATTCTTGCCCACAGTAGTAGATATAGAGGAAAACAATAGAATAGGAAAGACTAGAGATCTCTTCAAGAAAATTAGAGATACCAAGGGAGTATTTCATGCAAAGATGGGCATAATAAAGGACAGAAATGTTAGGGACCTGACAGAAGCAGAAGATATTAAGAAGACATGGCAAGAATACACAGAAGAACTGTACAAAAAGATCTCCAAGACCCAGATAATCACGACAGTGTGATCACTCACCTAGAGCCATACATCCTGGAATGTGAAGTCAAGTGGGCCTTAGGAAGCATAGCTATGAACAAAAAGAGTGGAGGTGATGGAATTCCAGTAGAGCTATTTCAAATCCTGAAAGATGATGCTGTGAAAGTGCTGCACTCAATACACAGCAAATTTGGAAAACTCAACACTGGCCACAGGACTGGAAAAGGTCAGTTTTCATTCCAATCCCAAAGAAAGGCAATACCAAAGAATGCTCAAACTACTGCACAATTGCAGTTATCTCACACGCTAGTAAAGTAATGCTGAAAATTCTCCAAGTCAAGCTTCAGCGATATGTAAACTGTGAACTTCCAAATGTTCAAGCTGGTTTTAGAAAATGCAGAGGAAACAGATCAAATTTCCAATACCCGCTAGGCCATCAAAAAAGCAAGAGAGTTCCCCCCCAAAAAAAATCTATTTCTGCTTTATTGACTATATCAAAGCCCTTGACTGTGTGGATCACAATAAACTGGAAAATTCTGAAAGAGATGGGAATACCAGACCACCTGACCTGCCCTTGAGAAACCTGTATGCAGGTCAGGAAGCAACAGTTAGAACTGGACATGGAACAACAGACTGGTTCCAAATAGGAAAAGGAGTATGTCAAGGCTGTATATTGTCACCCTGCTTATTTAACTTCTATGCAGAGTACATCATGAGAAACACTGGACTGGAAGAAACAGAAGCTGGAATCAAGATTTCTGGGAGAAATATCAATGACCTCAGTTATGCAGATAACACCACCCTTATGGCAGAAAGTGAGGAAGAACGAAAGAGCCTCTTGATGAAAGGGAAAGAGGAGAGTGAAAAAGTTGGCTTAAAGCTCAACATTCAGAAAACGAAGATCATGGCATCCGTTGCCATCACTTCATGGGAAATAGATGGGGATACAGTGGCTGACTTTATTTTTGGGGGCTCCAAAATCACTGCAGATGGTGACTGCAGCCATGAAATTAGAAGACGCTTACTCCTTGAAAGGAAAGTTATGACCAACCTAGGCAGCATATTAAAAAGCAGAGACATTACTTTGTCAACAAAGGTCTGTCTAGTCAAGGCTATGGTTTTTCCAGTGGTCACATATGGATGTGAAAGTTGGACTGTGAAGAAAGCTGAGTGCCAAAGAATTGATGCTTTTAAACTATGGTGTTGGAGAAGACTCTTGAGAATCCCTTGGACTGCAAGGAGATCCAATCAGTCCATCCTAAAGGAGATCAGTCCTGAGTGTTCACAGGAAGGACTGATGTTGAAGCTGAAACTCCAATACTTTGGCCACCTGATGTGAAGAGCTGATTCATTTGAAAAGACCCTGATGCTGGGAAAGATTGAGAGCAGGAGGATAAGGGGACGACAGAAGATGAGATGGTTGGATGGCATCACTGACTTGGTGGACATGGATCTGGGTGAACTCAGGGAGTTGGTGATGGACAGGGAGGCCTGGTGTGCTGCGGTTCATGGGGTCACAAAGAGACGGACACGACTGAGCGACTGAACTGAACTGAGTTAAATTAGACCATTGCAGACCATTTTAGTTCACTGATTCCTAAAATTGTCAATATTCACTCTTACCATCACCTGTTTGACCACTTCCAATTTAGCTTGATCATAGACCAAACATTCCAGGTTCCTATGCACTGTTGTTCTTTACAGGATCGGACTTTACTTCCATCACCAGTCACATCCACTCCTGGGTGTTGTTTTCGCTTTGGCTCCATCTCTTCAATGTTCCTGGAGTTATTTCTCCACTCTTTTCTAGTAGCATATTGGGCACCTACCAACCTGGGGAGTTCATCTTTCAGTGTCATATCTTTTTGCCTTTCCAAAGTGTTCATGGGGTTCTCAAGGCAAGAATACTGAAGTGGTTTGTTATTCCCTTCTCCAGTGGAAGAAATGTTGTCAGAACTGTCTACCATGCCCCATCCATCTTGAGTTGTTCTACATGGCATGGCTTATAGTTTCATTGAGTTAGACAAGGCTGTGGTTTTTGTGATCACTTTGGCTAGTTTTCTGTGATTGTGTTTTTCATTCTGTATGCCCTCTGATGAATAAGTATAAGAGACTTCTAGAAGTTTCCTGATGGGAGAGCCTGACTGAGGGGAGAATTGGCTCTTGTTCTGATGGGCTGGGCCATGTTCAGTAAATCTTTAGTTCAATTTTCTGTTTATGTGTGGGACTGTGTTCCCTCCCTGTTGTTTGACCTGAGGCCAAACTGTGGAGGCTCCTGGACACTCACTGGCAAGTCTGACTCAGTCTCTTATGAGGACAATACTCCTTTCTCCTGGCTCCTGGTACACACAAGGTTTTGTATATGCCCTCCAAGAGTCTATTTCCCCAGTCCTGTAGAAGTTCTGTAATCAAATCCCACTGGCCTCCAAAGTCAAATTCCCTGGGGGTTCTCAGTCCCTTTGCCAGATTTCCAGGTTGGGAAATCAGTTGTGGATCCTAGAACTTTCTTAACAGTTTGAGAACTTCTTTGGTATAATTGTTTTGCAGTCTGTGGGGCATCTGCTCAGTGGTTCTATGGTGGGTAACACTCTGTGACCCAGGTGTGCTGCAACCAGAGCCTCTGTCCCTACAGCAGGCCACTGCTGACCCATGCCTCCACAGGAGACACTCAAACTCTTAAAGGCAGGTCAGGTCTATGTCAGTCTCTGTGGGACCTCTGGGTCCTGGTAAGCACAAGGTTTTGATTGAGCCCTCCAAGCATCTCTGGTGGGTATGCGGTTATTTTCTAAATGCCATTTAGAAAAAAACCACTAGACAATTAGGGAAAACCTCTAGACCATTCCAGTATGACCTAAATTTAATCCCTCATGATTATACAGTGGAAGTGACTAATATATTCAAGGGATTCAATCTGATAGAGTGCCTGAAGAACTATAGACAGAGTGCCTGAAGAACTATGGACAGAGATTGGTGACATTGTACAGGAGGCAGTGATCAAGACAATCACCAAGAAAAAGAAATGCAAAAAGGCAAAATGGTTGTCTAAGGAGGCCTTACAAATAGTTGAGAAAAGAAGAGAATCTAAAGACAAAGGAGAAAAGGAAAGATATACCCATCTGAATGCAGAGTTCCAAAGAACAGCAAGGAGAGATAAGAAATCCTCTCTTGGTGATCAATGCAAAGATACAGAGAAAAACACACATATCTTCCTGACTCAAGAATCAAACCAGAGTCTCCTGCATTGCTGGTGGATTCTTGACCAACTGAGCTATCAGGGAAGCCCCAGAGGAAAACAACAAAGTGGGAAAGACTAGAGATCTCTTCAAGAAGGTTATAGTTACCAAAGCAATATTTGATTTGGTATTTGATTCAAAGGTGGGCACAATAATGGACAGAAACAGTATTGACCTAACAGAAACAGATTTTAATGACTCAGATAAACATGAGGGTATGATCACTTACCTAGAGCCAGACATCCTGGAGTCTGAAGTCAAGTGGGCCTTAGGAAGCATCACTGTGAACAAAGCTAGTGGAGGTGATAGAATTCCAGATGAGCTATTTCAAATCCTAAAAGATGATACTGTTAAAGTGCTGTACTCAATATGCCAGCAAATTTGGGAAAGTCACCAGTGGCCACAAGACTGGAAAAGGTCAGTTTTCATTCCCATCCCAAAGACAGGGAAGGCCAAAGAATTTTCCAGCTGCCGCACAATTGCTGCTGCACCTTCTAGGAGACCTGCATTCCTGTCTGGGATACGATTGGCTGTGACAAGAACTGTCTGATTTTCATTCCCTTTAAGCTGCCACAGATCAGCTGCTTCACTCTCAACCTTAAATGTTTTGCCTCTGACCCAGACAATTGCCCTGATATGGGAATCGGACCCGTGCTTCAGTTCCCTCACCCGCTGAGGGCAGGTCCAGTCCTACTAACACTCCTGGTTTTCCCCTGCTCCTGTTTTTCCCCTGCTCCTGTTTTTCCCCTGCTCCTGTTTTTCCTTTGTCCTACAGTTTCATCTGGTTCTATATATTCTTTTCCTATCTACTCTTAGCTGGTGCTATGCAAGCACTTCTGTGTCTGAAGGTGTATTCCTGATGTATCCATGGAGAAAGTTGTATTTCACATCCACCTACTCCTCTGCCATCTTGTCCCACCACCCTATTTCCTTTTAGGTAGCAAACCCCTTATCTTTAATTTTTTGAAATAGTTGGAGAAGATAAATAGTAAGTTTTACAAATGTTTAGTATATTTCACCTATCTAGCTGTCTGGTCATGGACTTTTGTTGACTCATTGGAAAAGACTCTGATGCTGGGAGGGATTGGGGGCAGGAGGAGAAGGGGACGACAGAGGATGAGATGGCTGGATGACATCACTGACTCAAAGGACATGAGTCTGAGTGAACTCCGGGAGTTGGTGATGGACAGGGAGGCCTGGTGTGCTGCGATTCATGGGGTCGCACAGAGTTGGACACGATTGAAGCGACTTAGCAGCAGCAGCAGCAGAACGACTGAACTGAACTGAAATTTTAATTACTGATTCAGTTTCATTATTAATGATTGGTCTGTTCAGATTTTTTATTTCTTCCTGATTCAGTCTTCAAAGATTATATGCTTCTAGGAATTTACCCATTTCTTCTAAGTTGTTCAATTTGTTTACATTTGATTACTCACGGCAATCCCTCATTACCTGTTATATTTTGGCACTGTCAGTTGCAACTCTCTTTCATTTCTGAATTTATTCATTTGGGCCCTCTCTTTTTCTTAATGAACATAGCTAAAGGTTTCGCAGTATAGTTTATATTTTCAAAGAACCAGACCTTAGTTTTATTGATCCTTCCTGTTGTTTTATCTTCCTTATTTCACTCTTATTTTTAATAATTTCCTTTCTTCTACAAATGTTTAATTTTTTAAAAATTCCTTTAGATCTATGTTTATATTGTTATTTGAGATGTTTCCTATTTTCTATGTTGGTCCTGTGTTACATCATTTCTTTCTAGAAAACTAGAAGTAGTGCTTTTGTTACATCCATAGATTTTTGGAACATTATGTTTCCATTTTAATTTGTCTCAAAGTATTTTTTTTTATTTCCTCAATGATGTGTTTAGTGGCCTCTTGGTTGTTTACTAGCAAGTTGTTTATGCTCCACATGATTATATTTTATCCTTTTACCCCTGTATTTGATTTCTGATCTCATACTGTAGTGGTCAGATAAGGTGACTGATATTATTTCAGGGTTTTCAAATGTATTAAGACTAGTTTAGTGACCTAAAGTGATCTATTCTGAAGAAGGTTCTATATGCACTTGAAATGAATGTGTATCTTTCTGCTAAGGGATAGAATGTTCTATACATTTAAATTAAGTCCATATGCTCCAATGTGTTATAAAGGCCAATGTTACCTTGTTGATTTTCTGTCTGAATAACCTATCCATTGATGTAAGTGAGGTATTAAAGTCTCCTCCTATTATTTTATTCCTCTCCATTTCTTCCTTTATGTCTGTTAGTATTCACTTTATGCATTTAGGTGCTCTTAAGATGGGTGCATATGTATTTATAAGTATTGATCCTTTTATCACTGGAGAAGGAAATGACAACCCACTCCAGTATTCTTGCCTGGAGAATTCCATGAACAGAGGAGCTGGCAGGCTGCAGTCCATGGTCTCACAAAGAGTCAGACACGACTGACTGATGGTGACTTATATCTTTCTATTGAACTGATCCTTTTATCATTATGTAATATTCTTCTTTATCCTCTTTATCTTACAATCTTTGTATCAAAGTCCATTTTATCTTAAGGAAGTATTTTTAGTTACCCCAGCTTTACTTTTATCATTTGAATGAAATCTCTTTTTCCATCCCCTCACTCTCAGTCTGTATGTGTCTTTAGCTCTGATGTGAATCGCTTGTAAGCAGCAAATAGATGGATCTTGCTTTATTAACCAATCAGCATATCTATGTCCTTCAATTGGAGGATTTAGTCCATTACATTTAATTATTCAAAGATATGTATTTATTAGGGCTTCTCTTGTGGCTCAGATGGTAAA
>SJYQ01096645.1:20771-34584 GCA_006410935.1 Redunca redunca
TTTCCGGGATATAAATTTTTTGCTTAAAAATCAGCTGATAGTGTTTTGATAGATTCTCTTTACATAATTTTTTTTTTCCTTTTAGGATATTCTCTTTAACTTTTGACATTTTAATTATATGTCTTGGCATGGATATCTTTGAGTTCACCTTGTTGGTGACTTCTGTGCATCCTGATCTTGGATTTTTACTTCTTTCATCAGGTTAGGAAAGTTTTCAGCCATTATATCTTCCAATAGGTTTTCTCTCCCTTTCTCTCTCTCTCTATTTGTGGGACCCCTATAATGTGAATGTTAGTTCATGTGATGTTGTCCCAGTAGTCCTTAAGTTAGTTTTATTTTTCAAAAGTCTATTTTCTTTGTGCCATTCCACTTGGGTAATTTCCATTACCATGTCTTCCAGATTACTAACATGTTTTTCGTCATCATCTAATCTGCAGTTGATTCCCTCTAGCATATTTTTTGAATTTTAGTTATTGTATCCTTATGCTGTCATTGATTCTTTTTTATATTTTCCATCTCTTTGTTGAAGTTCTCACTGCTTTCCTCCATTCTCTTAAGTCCAGTCAGTGAGTATCCTATGACCATTTAAAACTTTCTGGTAGGTTTCTTATTTTTGTCTTGTTTATTTCTTTCTCTGAGGTTTTTAGCTTATTCTTTCTCTTGGAAATTATTTCTTTTTGTCCTTACTTTTCTTAACTCTTTTTTGTGTTTCTTTCTATATATTAGATGCTTGTGCTTGTGCTCAGATGCTCAGTCTTTGCAAGCCCATGGACTGTACCTTGCCAGGCACTTCTGTCCATGGTATTTTCCTGGTAAGAATACCAAAGTGAGGTGTCATTTCTTCCTCAAGGAGAGCTTCCTGACTCAGGGATCAAATCTTCATCTCTTACATCTCCTGCATTGGCAGACAGATTCTTTGCCACTAGCACAATCAGCTGTCTCCCAGTGTGGAAGAAGTAGCTTTATGTGGGACCCAGTAGCATACTGTCCCTGGTCACTGGGGCCACCCACTCCAGATGTGTTCCCTGTTTGTTCTTTTTGTGACTGGGTCACAAAAACTAGACTTATGCTAGTGTTCAGGGCTGGCCCCTCAGCATGATTGGCTGAATGGCCCAAACACAACTATTGCAGGACTCTTTATGTGTGGTCAAGAGCTCCCATGTCGGGTGGGAGACATATCTTCAAATTTTAATACTCAGTTCAGTCACTCAGTCGTGTCTGACTCTATGCAGCCCCATGAATCACTGCACGCCAGGCCTCCCTGTCCATCACCAACTCCCGGGGTTCACTCAGACTCACATCCATCGAGTCAGTGATGCCATCCAGCCATCTCATCCTCTGTCGTCCCCTTCTCCTCCTGCCCCCAATCCTTTCCAGCATCAGAGTCTTTTCCAATGAGTCAACTCTTCTCATGAGGTGGCCAGAGTACTGGAGTTTCAGCTTTAGCATCATTCCTTCCAAAGAAATCCCAGGGCTGATCTCTTCTATTTACTTCTTATTTGGAATTGTACAGTAAGCATTTAATATCTTTTTTTTCAAAGTTGTTTTTTTTTTTAAATTTACTTTTCTCCTAATCTAGCTTGAATTGATTTTTCAAGTGCAACCAAAAGAATCTTCACATAACAGTTGAAGGCATGGAAATACAAAAGATCAAGTATTAATAGCTTAATATTCATCAACTCATAGTGGAAAGTGGGGAGGAACAAGGAATTAAGTTGGAAAGGTAGTTAGGCTCCAGATCCTAGTGGTTCTCATATATCTTTTTGTTCATCTCTGTATACATAGCAATCTCAAGTTATAGGAATGCATGTGTACATGCTAAGCTGCTTTAGTCGTGTCTGACTCTTTGCAACTCTATGGACTGCAGCCCACCAGGCTCCTCTGTCCATGGGATTCCCCAGGCAAGAATACCGGAGCTGGTTGTCATGCCCTCCTCCAGGGGATCTTCCCAACCCAGGGATCAAACCCTTGTCTCTTAAGTCTCTTGCATTGTCAGGTGTGTTCTTTAGCACTAGCACCACCTGGAAAGCCCTTATAGGAATAACTGAATGCAAATCATCTTTACTGTTATACAATTGGTCTTCCCAGGTGGCACTAGTAGTAAAGAACCCACCTGCCAATATAGGAGACAGAAGAGTTGTGGCTTTGATTCCTGGATCAGGAAGTTCCTCTGAAGGAGGGCATGGCAACCCACTCCAGTATTCTTGCCTGGAGAGTCCCATAGACAGAGGAGCCTGGCGGGCTAAAAACCATAGGATCACAAAGAGTCAGATTCAACTGAAGAAACTTGGCGCGCGCACACACACACACTGTACAATTATCTTAGGAAGAAGCTTCTAGAGGCTTACATTATAGAACAAGAAATTGTTTTGAATATATGAAGTATTTTCAACTGAAAATTTTGAGTCTAATCTGGATTAAGTGGTAGTAGAATTGTTGTGTTAACTTGTTCTTAATTCATGCTTCTGTGATCAGTATCAACTTTTAAATTTATTAACACCACAATTAATCTTTTATTTGACATCTAGAAGAAAGTGACAGCAAGCTCAGTAGAGATATTTAAAACATTTAGAGACTTATAGAATAAAAATATGCCATCCAATTTATGTAAACCTCCAGGGAATAAGAAGTAACGTCTGTTTAGCATCACCAAATCAATGGACATGAATTTAGGCAAACTCTGGGAGATGGTGAAGGACAGGGAGTCCTGGCATGCTGTAGTCCATGGAAACACAAAGAGTTGGACACGATTTAGCAACTGAACAGAAACAACAACCATAATTTGCCACCAACAATTTTTAAATGAAGGATTTCTTCTCATCACTAAAAGGTAACAGTCTGTAAAATCTGTACATTGCCACATAGAATCCATGCAGTTATAAATAATCCCTCAGTGTACCAGCTAAAACTTATTTTACATCTTCAAAGTAGTAGGCAGATTCAAGTAACTGTGACAGTGATTTTTAGCCCATTTTATTGCAAATATAATGCTTTCAAGAGACTTTATAGAAAATCACAGATGTTGCCACCACACAGGTTGAGAAATAGAACAACAGTGGCAACATACAAGCCCACACACATATGCTTTCTAGAGTACATTCTCCTCCCTCTGCCATAGACATAACCATTATTATGAGCTTATAATAATCACTTTCTTATTTTGCTATAGTTGTTTTTACCAATGTTTGCATCCCTTTCTGAACTTTATATAAACGGTATCTTAAATCTTTTGTTCAATGTTACAATTACAAGTTTTATGCATATCTCCCTATTTTTGTGTACCTATAATTAATTCATTTTCATTGATATTCCAGTGTAAAAACATCAGATTTTTTGTTTTTGTTCTATTTCTAATAGATAAAAAAGTATACATCTTAAGACCTAAGAGAAAATAAAGCTGGTTGTGAATCTAATAATTTTATCCAAAACTTTGTTTACAACTATATTTTTATAAAATAAGAATCTCTCCAGAGCAATATTGTTCAATAGAACTTTCCATGATGCTTGAAATGGCTCAAAATCATTTCCTCTCCCTGTTTTTCTTTCAGTTTTCCTGTAAATTTCTTTTCATTCTATAAGATCTTTTACAAAGTTATCCTATCTTTGGAAATCAGATACACTTTATTGCTTTCCACAAATTAAAGACAAAAGATAGGAAAGAATTTCTCACAGAAAAATTCATTGAGGATATTGTTAGCCTGATTTATTTTTGCATGTGAATTCTTAAAACTGCCAAGTATTTGCACCTCAGGTTGAAGAAATAATTACTGAGCATACTCCTTGCATGCTTTGTCCCTGTTAGGCTGTCACCACAGCTGTGCAACAGGTATAGAAACATTTTTTTCTTTTTTAAAAGCAATTTCAAATAGGCTTACTGTTTTCATCCAGTCAGTAGGTGGTCTTGAGCCTTAAACAAAACAAAGAACTGAGGAAATAGTCTTCTTGTCACTGAATTCTATTTATTAGGTAGAAATGATTACTTGCCAGAATGATAGAAANTGGTTATACCCAAATTATATATATATATAATATATAGACAAATTATAGACAATATATAGACAAATTATAGACAATATATAGACAATAATATATAGACAAATTATAGCTATTTTCTATCATTGCAGAGTTGAAGCATATGATTTACCACCTGGCAAAAGTAAATGAATAAATTCTCAAAACTTGAAAAATATTTGTGTAATGTGTTTTTGAGAGCATTAATCAAACACTGGAGCAGGAAAACCATACAAACTTAGTGGCAATAAAATAAAACATGTTTGTTTACCTAAAAATGTTAAATCTCATATTAATGTATGGTGAAAATATAACAGTAAACTATTCTCTAGCTTTTTATGTAAGGAGGAATTTTGTCATCAGCATATAAAAACACTAAATAATAAATGATCACAGAAAGTTCCCAAATAGTGAATGTATCTAGTAAACAAATACCTCCTTATACAAGGTCCCTTTCCTGATTAAATTAGAAAAATCTTGGGTAAATCTTGCTGTTAGCCTGATTTGGTCCAATCACTACAACTAGAGGTGACTGAGTAGTAATTTTCCAACTCCTACCACAAAAGGTGGACAGGGGAAATTTTCTACAGAAAAATATGGTACATTTACTAAAGGCAAGGAGGTTAGAGTGTTGGGTGTACAAAGTAATTTATATAGGAAAATTTGAGAGTAAATAAAATTTACATCAATTACTTTGCTTTTTAACAACAGATTATACAGAAAACATGATGGGGAAAATGGGTTACTGACTAAAATATAACTTCCAAAACTTTGTGCCTCTACCATGTGAATTTCCTGTAACTATAAAATTTTGTTTCATCTTACTAGAAGAGAGTTCATGGCTAATAGCATAAATTAAAATTTAAATTCAAAGTCAAAAGTCTTTTGGTATGAAGATACAAAGTATGAAAAAAGTAAAAGAACACAGAACATAAAAATGAAGAGTATCAATTTATAGAAGAGTGAAAACTTTTATATTTAGGTATCTAGTGAGTCTTACATCCTAAACTTCAATTGCACTGAAATATTTGGAAGTCATTCTCACTGAGCTAGCCAATTCCCCTTGTAGAGGATGAATAGAACCATCTCAGCTCTGATTGACTGGGCACAATGATTTCCAAAACAGGAAACAATCTGCCTGGGACGTAACAACCTCTGAAACAGCAGTTTCCTTTTCTGAATGCATGTATTTGTATTAAACTGGGAAGCATTTCTGAGCACGGCTTACAAGCTAGAAAATCACGCTCTTGGTAAAGTCTCACGTAGCATTAAATGAGAGCAAACGTAAGTTTTTCAAAACTCTATTTCAGAACAAACTTGTGGAGAAAGTCGGGGAAGGAGAAGGTAGGACAAACTGAAAAAATAGCATTGACATATATACACTGCTGCTGCTGCTGCTAAGTCACTTCAGTCGTACACTATCATGAGTAAAATAGATAACTAGTGGGGAAACTGCTATAGAACACAGGGAACCCAGCCTGGTTATAGGGGTAGGATGGAAGAAGCAAGAGAGCCTCAAGAGGCAAGGGATATACATCTAATTATGACTGTTGTACAGCAAAAACAAACACAACATTGTAAAGCAATTAAAAAGAAACTCTATTTCAACTTAATCCTTTTTTCTCACTCTTAATATTTATGAATACTCAAGAAAATGTTTATAATACAATCCATCTTAAATTTTATCACAAAGAATAAAGAGCCACAGGAACTCAGCATATTTGTTATTAAATATGTATCAATATATGTTCATTGGAAGGACTGATGTTGAAGCTGAAACTCCAATACTTTGGCCACCTGATGCGAAGAGCTGACTCATTTGAAAAGACCATGATGCTGGGAAAGATTGAGGGCAAGAGGAGAAGGGCACGAGAGAGGATAAGATGGTTGGATGGCATCACTCACTCAATGGGCATGGGTTTGGGTGGACTCCAGGAGCTGGTGACGGACAGGGAGGCCTGGTGTGCTGCAGTTCATGGGGTCGCAAAGAGTCGGACACAACTGAGCAACTGAACTGAACTGAATATTATGAACTGAAATTGATGCTCTATTAGAATAGGTAATTCAGAACCTCCAAATCATTGAGCATGATTTTAAACTGGGCTATTTTCAGATTAAATTTCCTTATTCCAAACCTGAGATAAACGTTTTAGAATGATTGACAAATTGTATAAAGCTAAAGTGTTCATCAGGCTGAAGATCTGAGGTAATAAATAGTGATGGTTGAACAGTACAATCTTTGGTTTATTTTTATTTTATTTCCTCCATTTAAAAAGTACATACTTAACAATAACTGAGCTTATACTGGGATAGAAAATATTTTTAATTATTGAGGAGCCCAAATTCTGAATACCAAGAAAATGATTTGTCAGTATCGTGTCTTCATAAGCAGTCTGTATCATAGGATTAAATTTTGCTTTCATTTAAAATTTACCTCAACAGTGTATTTTACATACACACACCTAGGTGATAATTATATGTTATAGAAATATTACATTTGATAGTTTTGATAATTTTTCTGTATTCAAATAACTTCTTTATTACTCTGACTAAATACATTCAATTATTAAAACATTAAATTCATAATTCTATAGAGTGTTTATAAAGAATAATTCATTCTGGGCTTTGGCACAAAACTGTTTTATAAAAGTGAATCATATAACCAATAATTATTTAAAGGGTATTTTTTTTCTTCCTTTCAACATTCATGAGAAAACCAAAAAAAAATCACTAAGTACTGAAGATTATGGAGATATTTCCATTTATGTGCCAAGGGGACATATATTGAAATTAGAGCCAGATTATTTATTATGCTGATGATCTTGAAAATTAGATAAAATTAAGTTACCTTATAAAATTAAATTGGATTTGATAAATATTAGATAGTTATTTCCAAGCAGAAAAACGCACACCATAAATATTGGGTGGTTAAGTAATATAGACAAAAGTGTTATTGCTATAGGAAAGCTAGGAGTAAGTGCAATTGTTCATTAGATTGACTTGCCATTCTTAAGTAGAGTGCCTGGCTTCCTTTTTCTGCAGTTCAAGTCAATGCAGAATTGTCTGTGAGTGTGCAGATGCAGCACATCGAAGTACGGAAGGTGCTCCTGTCTCTAGGCAGTTTCTCACCAAGTTATTGTTGAGACCCCACAGANAAAACCCACACCATAAATATTGGGTGGTTAAGTAATATAGACAAAAGTGTTATTGCTATAGGAAAGCTAGGAGTAAGTGCAATTGTTCATTAGATTGACTTGCCATTCTTAAGTAGAGTGCCTGGCTTCCTTTTTCTGCAGTTCAAGTCAATGCAGAATTGTCTGTGAGTGTGCAGATGCAGCACATCGAAGTACGGAAGGTGCTCCTGTCTCTAGGCAGTTTCTCACCAAGTTATTGTTGAGACCCCACAGAAGAAGAAATTAGTCAATGGAAGCATTTTCTCAGTGTCACACAGATCTGGTACTCTAACTTGTTGGCATCCACATCTAGATCTGCCACAGATTTGCCACTAAAACAGCTCTCAGTTGTGCAGTTTAAAATAAAGGTAGCTTTGGTGCAGAAATGGTATCAATTGTTTGTTTTTGTTTTAATTGAAATATAGTTGATTTGGGGCTTCCCAGGTGGCAGTAGTGGTAAAGAACCTGCCTGCCAGTACAGGAGACATAAGAGATATGGGTTTGATCCCTGGGTTGGGAAGATCTCCTGGAGGAGGACATGGCAACCCACTCCAGTAATTCTTGCCTGGAAAATCCCATGGATGGAGGAGCCTGGCAGGCTACAGTCCATGAGGTCACAAAGAGCTGGACATGACTGAAGTGACTTGGCAGCAATAGCAAGTAGTCTGCAACTCTTAATCCCCTTTACTTATTTCACCCAAAGTAAATGTACAGACATCAGTTGCATTTTTATACAGTAATAACTATGAGAAAGAGAAATTAAGAAAAAAATTCACTTATAATTGCATCAAAAAGAATAAAATACCTAAGGATAGATTTAACCAAGAAGGTGAAAGACCTATATCTTGAAAACTATAAGACATGGATGAGAGAAACTGAAGATGATACAAATAAATGGAAAGATATCCTTTGTTCTTGGATTGTAAGAATTAATATTGGGTAGATAATTTAATTTCTTAATTTTCCAAAGGAATTTACAGATTCAATGCCACTCCTATCAAAATACCCTTTGGCATTTTCCACAGAACTAGAATAAGCAATTATAAAATTTGTAATGGAACCACAAAATACCTCAAAAGCAATCTTGAGAAAGAAGAAAAAAGCTGGAGGTATCACACTCCCTGACTTCAAGCTATATTACAAAGCTATAGTCATCAGAATAGTATGGTCATGGCACATAGACCAATGAAAAAGAATATAGAGCTCAGAAATAAACCCAA
Source organism: Redunca redunca (assembly GCA_006410935.1). NCBI lineage: Eukaryota > Metazoa > Chordata > Mammalia > Artiodactyla > Bovidae > Redunca > Redunca redunca. Next base: position 29,176 of record SJYQ01096645.1, read on the forward strand.
GCCCACATTGCCAATTAATTTATGACAAAGGAAGTAAGTTTAACTAATCTTCTGAAGAAGCTCCAAAATTCTTGGCTAAGTGGCTAATAGAAAAGTACATAGTGTAGGATCCTGGTCTTACAGAGAGAGAAAGCACTAGGCTAAAAACTCTTGTCATAATGAGCACATGCCAGAAATGGGGTACCTAAGTTTACATACAGAACTTTTTAAAAAGATAAAGTAGCCTAGAAAAAAATATTGAGAAAATTGAAGAAAAAATAGTTGAGAAAACATGGCCACCTAATTATGATCACATTAGTTTTGGGTCATTTTAAATGTGAGCATCCTTAAGTGCTTTCCTGGTGGCTCAGATGGTAAAGAGCCTGCCTGCAGTGTGGGAGGCCTGAGTTCAATCTCCGGCTTGAGAGGATCTCCTGGAGAAGGGAATGGCTACCCACTCCATTAGTCTTGCCTGGAGAATTCCATGGACAGAGGAGCCTGGTGGCATATAGTCAATAGGGTCACAAAGAGTTGGACACGACTGAGGGACTAAACACAAGTACCTGAAGATTTAGAGGCAGTGACGACTTGTTGTATAAAGGGCAATGATATAAGTAGTACCACTTATTCAGAACTAACTATATTTTAGAAATTTTTCTGGAGGCAGATAATACATATTACTATATGTACATACACTATGAAAGGTAGGCATTTTTGTCTTCTAAACACATTAGTAAACTGTGGCATTGCAAAAATTTTGTAATTTTCTAACAGTGACATAGCTATTTTAAGTGACAGAGTCCACATTTAAACACAGGGCTGTTCTGACTCCAAACCCTAGAGTCATTACTCTAGGTTAAAGGGGGTTGATGTAGTCTGGGTCTTGATATTATTCTAAGGGAAGGACTGTTTGATAATGATAATTTTAAAAAAATAAAACAACAACAAAATTTCCCTGGGTACTTTAGCCAGTGAGATTTTTGTCTCTTGAGTTGAGGACTCAGACACTTTCATAATGGAAAAGCCCTACAAAATTCTGAAAGAAATAGAGTCATTTCAGGGTCTGTGCTTCCTAAAGCAGTTAACAGCATATGACCCTCATGAATTTCATTCTACAAGAGTCACATGGAAAATATTTGACTCTATATGAACAATCTTAAGAATTTTAATGGCTAAGTCTTCACAGACCTGCATAAGAGAAATGAAATTATAATTTCAAGTTATATTTGCATTGCTAGTATAGTCACTGGAAAAGAATGGGGTGTTAGTTTACTACACAATGAAATGGTTACGTGAGATGTTGTAAAAACATAGATATTCATCCATGTGCATATGTTTTACGCCTATTGTTGTTGTTCAGTCACTAAGTCATGTCCAACTCTTTGCGACACCATGGACTGCAACACTGATACCATACAACCATCTCATCCTCTGTTGTCCCCTTCTCCTCCTGCCTTCAGTCTTTCCCAGCATCAGGGTCTTTTCACATGAATCAGCTCTTCACATCAGGTGGTCAAAGTATTGGAGTTTCAGCTTCAGTCCTTCTAATGAATATTCAGGATTGATTTCCTTTAGGATTTACTGATTTGATCTCCTTGCTGTCCAAGAGACTCTCAAGAGTCTTCTCCAACACCACAGTTCGAAAGCAGCAATTCATGCTGCTCGGCCTGCTTAATGGTCCAACACATCCGTATGTGACTACTGGAAAAACCATAGCTGTGACTATATGGACTTTGGCTGGCAAACTGAGGTCTCTGCTTTTTAAAACACTGTCTAGGTTTGACATAGTTATTCTTCCAAGAAGCAAATGCCTTTTAATTTCATTGCTGCAGTCACCTCCACAGTGATTTTGGAGCCTAAGTTTTATACTTAAGTCTTGCTTTAAAATTTGGATCCTAGGCCTCATTCCCCAAATCAATAACTGACATTTCACCGAGTGGCACCAATTTGACATAGTTTTTGTACTTAAAAATACTTAAATGTAATAAATTTTTCGGTGAAGGCAATGGCAATCCACTCCAGTACTCTTGCCTGGAAAATCCCATGGACAGAGGAGCCTGGTAGGCTGCAGTCCATGGGGGTCACTAAGAGTCGGATATGACTAAGTGACTTCACTCTCATTTTTCACTTTCATGCATTGTAGAAGGAAATGGCAACCCATTCCAGTGTTCTTGCCTGGAGAATCCCAGGGATGGGGGAGTCTGGTGGGTTGCCATCTATGGGGTCGCACAGAGTCAGACACAACTGAAGTGACTTAGCAGCAGCAGCAGCAATAAATTTTTATCAAATGACAACTCATCTGAAAGAGAAAAATTCTAATATTTTACGTATTTTAAATACTGAATAGATACTATAACATCAGAATATAAATATGAAATTGAACTTTTCATGTGGAAGAAATTGTTTGAAAAATACATCCTTAATTACTTTACAGAAGGAAAAGAATTTCCTTATTTATTTAAGGTAAATAAACTCATGTATTTTTACATTAAATAAATAAGAATCAGTATCGGTCTAGTTCTTCCACAAACTAGACCCTGGATAAGTTTCAAACACAAGATGGTTGGATTTGGTGATCTCAAATGTTTTGTGCAGCTCAAAGAGTCAATGTATCTCAGTTTCCTAAGACCAAGATGAGTAGCTTACAAAATATTTTCTCAGGTAAGAGTAGAATCATTACTACTTGAGTCATTAAAACAAGCTGCTCCTGGAGGTACTATCTGGGAAGATTTTTTCTTGGCTCACAGAGTACAGCATGATGTAATGTTTTAACAGGCCCCACCTTAGTCTGGTGGAATCACTTTATCAGTTGAGTTCTGAGTTGACAGCTCTATGAGTGTACTCAAAATGGACTAAATATGAAATTTAAAATTCTTGCATTATGCTTCATAAGGAATTTGGGAAAATCAGCACTCCAATTGTACTGAGAAGTTTAAAATATCACTATTCCCACTTATGACACTGAGTTTGTGCTGTGTAATGCATGCAATTGTGCATCTAAAGGTTTATTTGGCAAGGCATTAACAATCAGTGAGTGGAGAAGAAGTTCTAATGAAGCTATAACTCTTATTAGCATGCATTTACACAGTGAGTTTCTTTAAGGAAAGCTCCGTGAAACTTCTTCCAAGTAATGTGAAAAGACTGGCAAATAGCCATGGTGAAAGAATCATGTTTTCTAGGTGGATGGGGAAAGTTGCTTTGCTACAAGGACACCTGGAATATTCTTTCAATGTAATATAGGGTGAAATAAAATAAATAAAGACATTTCTCTGGCACTTCTTCCTCTTTCTTCCTGATCATCTCTTACTTTATCTGTATTACTTTTAAAATGAGGAAGAAAAACATATCCAGACATGCAAGTATCCTTGCTTGGCTTTTGCTCAAATTTAAGTTTTCTTACTTTGAAATTATAAGCCAATTTCCCCAGTTTTAAAGAGTTTGGAATTTAACTTTTAGTTTAGAAATATAGATCAAGTAATAGATTTTAATAGACCAAGTATATTGTTTCCTCCCTACAATCCTCCATCTAAGAGATCAGGAAAAATGAAGAGCATTTACTCTCTATATTTCTCTCTGCAGGTCATAGACACAGTTCAGTTCAATAAACATGTACCAGAAACTATGCTAGTATGAAGCTGAAAAAATAATGATTGTTGTTATCATGGATTTTATAGTTAACTAGATACATAATTATAATAGTAGTAATAATAATGATAATGTCTAACATTTATTGAGTGGTTCCTATAGTGTCAAGTTAGACTAAATGTTTTAGATGAATTATCTCATTTATCACCCCTTATAGCCTTCTGGGATATAAATTACTGCTATCCCTATTTTATAGAAAAGGAAGTTAAACATTGGGAGAGGTTTAGTGACATGCTCAAAGTCACACTTGAGGTGAATGAAAAGCTGCTTTCAAACGTTCTTCTATCAGCTTTGGAACCTCATCCCCTTAATCAGTAGCTTAAAGCCCTCCAGGAGCACATCTAACAAGAAAGGGAACAGAAGCAAAGACATTTCACAGGGGGACCTGCAGTAATCCATGGCTCTGAGGATGTTCCGTTAATTCTATAGAAGAGGTGGTGAAAGAAAGTTAAAGGTAGCTTATGGATTCTAGGCCTTCACACAGAATCAGACTGAGTTTTGACCAAAATATAATATGTTCTTTTCCTTTACTTCAATTTCTAATTTAGATATTTACAGAGCTATGGATGAAATGCTAGAAATTCAACAGGGAAGAATATTTACCCCATCCTCATAGATCTTAATTCTGGCAATTCATACAGAATCTGGAAACTTCAGATTTCCAAAATTTGTAAAAGCAAAAAACAAACCAAAAAAATCCTGTAACTATCCAGGCGAAATAATCACTTTTTAGTGTATACTTTATTTATTTTCTTATTTGAGGTATAATTGATTTATTGAGTTGGGGCTTTTTCTGTATATCATTCATTATTATTATTTTTTGTAACATTATTATTTATTTGGGTTTTGCTGTAACATCTTATATACATTAATATCTTATATATCTTCTTCAGATTCATTTCCATTACAGGTTATTACAAAATATTGAGTCTAGTTCCCTGTGCTCTACAGTAATTCCTTGTTAGTTATCCACTTGATTCACAGAATATTATATATGTGTTAATCCTGATCTCTTAGTTTATCCCTGTTTGTCTTTCTCTTTTGGTTTTCTATGCGTATGGATCTTTGTTTTCTATGTGTATGGATCTATCTCTGTTTTGTAGATAAGTTTATCTGTATTTTTATTAGATTCCATATATGTTATATCACATGAAATTTGTCTTCCTTTGACATATTTCACTTAGCATGATAATCTTTATGTCCATCCATGTTGCTGTGAATGGGATTATTTAATCATTTTTTATGGTTGAATAATATTTCATTGTGTGTGTGTGTGTGTGTGTGTGTGTGTGTTCCACATCTTCTTTATCCTTTCATCTGTTGAGGTACACTTAGGTTGCTTCTATGTCTTGACTATTATAAATTGTGCTGCAATAAATATTGTGGTGTACATATCTTTTTGAATTATAATTTTCTCCAGATATACACCTGGAGAGTGGGATTGCAGGATCATATGGTAGGTCTATTTTTAGTTTTTGAAGGACCATCTATAATGTTCTCCATAATGGTTGTGCCAGTGTATATTCCCACTGAGTGTAGGAAGATTTCTTTTTCACTACAACCTCTCCAGTGTTTATTATTTTTAGACTTCTTGATTATGCCCATTCTGACTGGTGTGAGGTGATACCTCATTGTAGTAATAATTAGCAATGTTGAGTATTTTTTTCATGCATGGAGGCATAATTTCTTGTTGCTATCTTTATTGGAGTGTTCAAGCTCTTTGGAGAAAAAAGAAAAAAACAGAGAATGTGGCTATATAGTGAAATGAAGATGTGAATTGCTATG
>SJYQ01096645.1:35087-57657 GCA_006410935.1 Redunca redunca
CAAAACAGAAACATTCTAGTATGTATTATTTTCTTTCATATGATCACTGTATATTATCAAGATTGATTACTTGATCTATTGAGTTTGCCGTGACAAATAATTTTAGAAATTCTCATTTGAAAACAGCCTTCCAACTCTGAATTGCATTTTTCAAAATTTATTATTTGTCAAACTTCACATTTTGAAGGTGGGTTTAATTTTGGAGTAAAGCTAAAATCATTGAGCCAAGTCTTATAAACAAGAAGGATTATTTGTAATCCAAAATGAGTTACATCTATCTTTAAAGTAATAAGACTAATTCTGATATGAAGCTATGGAAAGAGGAGGAGGAGAATATGGAAAGATAGGAGAAGAATGTCGCAACAATGATTTGCTTGGTTAACAATGTTAAGTCATTGATAAACTAGATTATCAACCAACAGTACAAGAGATGTGAATAACATGTTCATGGTGAACTCAGCAGAACAAATAGAATACATAGTCAAGCTTTTATTTGAGGATATACTCACCTAGGTGGAGTAATCACTGCTTGTCTGGGCTGGACCAACCAAAATGACAAGTTTTATAATGGAACAAAGAACAAAGAGAAGTGTAAGGGATTATGATAGTGAAGAGGAAAGTTCTTTGCATTTTTGATTAATGCATACGATAAATTTTATTGCTGACAAGTATGGGACCAAAAGCTTTCTATTAAAATTTAAATAGACAATTTGCTCAATTATATATGTTAAATGATGAGGAGAAGTAAAGGATGGCACTGTTCTTCCTACTCCCCTTTTAACCTTGGCATTATATTGAAAGTCACAAAATAAGGAACTAAAATAATTGTTCTTAAGCATCATTCTTCTATTTCCCTCATCTTCTCTTTTGAGACTGGCATTTCTGTCCAAAGTACTATTTACAGTGTCCTTGACAAGAATTTTAAAGAAATATATATTTTTCATTCATCACTTTAAAATACATATTTGAGATACATTTGGAGTGATAACACCTTGAGTTGGCATAATCATTTTCCTAATCCTGTGGCATATTACTAGAAAAGGTGTATCAGTCAGGGTTCTCCAGAGAAACAGACTAATATAGGGTAGATGAAAGATAAATAGATTTTAAAGACCCGACTTCCACAATTCTGGGAATTGTCAAGCTTGAAATTTGTAGGACTGGCTTTTCATGTCTTGAGATAAAATTCTTTCTTTTCAAGGAAACCTGGGTTTTCACTCTTAAGACTTTTAAATTAAGATTGGATCAGGTCCACCCACATAAATAATGATATCTCTTTTATTTAAAGACTAATTGTAAATGCTGATCACATCTACAAAATACTCTTTTGGGCTTTTTGTTATGTGAGGAAACCAAGATTTGGTAAAGTTAAGTAACCCAAGTAAATCATACAGGTATTGAGAGAAGCCACATTAGATTTCATGTTCCACCTCCTGGGTTAGGATTTCACCACTCCTCTCTATTCAGTTCAGTTGCTCAGTTGTGTCCAACTCTTACCAGCATACCAGGCCTCCCTGGCCATCACCAACTCCTGGAGTTTACTCAGACTCATATCCTTTGAGTCAGTGATGCCATCCAGCCATCTCATCCTCTGTTTTCCCCTTCTTCTCCCACCTTCAATCTTTCCCAGCATCAAGGTCTTTTCAAATGAGTCAGTTCTTTGCATCAGGTGGACAAAGTATTGGAGTTTCAGCTTCAGCATCAGTCCTTCCAATGAATATTCAGGACTGATTTCCTTTAGGATTGACTGGTTGGATCTCCTTGCAGTCCAAGAGACTCTCAAGAGTCTTCTCCAACACCACAATTCAAAAGTATCAATTCTTCAGCACTCAGCTTTCTTTATATTCCAACTCTCACATCCATATATGACTACTGGAAAAACCATAGCCTTGACTAGTCAAGCCTTGACTAGTTTTTCCAGTGGTTATGTATGGATGTGAGAGTTGGACTATAAAGAAGGCTGAGCACAGAAAAATTGATGCTTTTGAACTGTGGTGTTGAAGACTCTTGAGAGTCCCTTGGACTGCAAGGAGATACAAGCAGTTCATCCTAAGGGAAATTGGTCCTGGGTGTTCATTGGAAGGACTGATGTTAAAGCTGAAACTCCAGTATTTTGGCCACCTGATGTGAAGAGCTGACTCATTTGAAAAGACCCTGATGTTGGGAAAGATTGAAGGCAGGAGGAGAAAGGGACGACAGAAGATGAGATGGTTAGATGGCATCAACGAGTCAATGGTCATGAGTTTGGGCAAACTCCAGGAGTTGGTGACAGACAAGGAGGCCTGGTGTGCTGCAGTTCATGGGATCACAAAGAATAGGACATGACTGAGCAACTGAACTGAACTGAACTGAACTGACTAGATGGACCTTTGTTGGCAAAGTAATGTTTCTGCTTTATAATACACTGATAGGTTGTTCATATTTCTTCCAAGGAGTAAGTGTCTTTTAATTTCATGGCTGCAGTCACCATGCAGTAATTTTGGAGCCCCCCCAAAATAGTTTGTCACTGTTTCCACTGTTTTCCCTTCTATTTGCCATGAAGTGATAGGACCAGATGCCGTGATCTTAGTTTTCTGAATGTTGAGCTTTAAGCCAACTTTTTTACTCTCCTCTTTCACTTTCATCAAGAGGCTCTTTAGTTCTTCTTCACTTTCTGCCATAAGGGTAGTGTCATCTGCATATCTGAGGTTATTGATATTTCTCCCGGGGAATCTTGATTCCAGCATGTGCTTCATATAGCCCAGCATTTCTCAAGATGTACTCTGCATATAAGTTAAATAAACAGGGTGACAATATACAGCCTTGATGTATTTCTTTCCCTATTTGGAACCAGTCTGTTCCATGTCCATTTCTAACTGTTGCTTCTTGACCTGCATATAGATTTCTCAAGAGGCAGGTCAGGTGGTCTGGCATTCCCATCTTTTGAAGAATTTTCCACAGTTTATTGTGGTCCACACAGTCAAAGGCTTTGGCATAGTCAATAAGCAGAAACAGATGTTTTTGGAACACTTTCTTGTTTGATGATCCAATGGATGTTGCCAATTTGATTTCCAGTTCCTCTGCCTTTTCTAAATCCAGCCTGAACATCTGGAAGTTCACGGTTCACATACTGTTGAAGTCTGGCTTGGATAATTTTGAGCACTACTTTGCTAGTGTGTGAGATGAGTTTAATTGTGCAGTAGTTTGAGCATTCTTTGGCATTGACTTTCTTTGGGATTGGGATGAAAACTGACCTTTTCCAGTACTGTGGCCACTTCTGAGTTTTCCAAATTTGCTGGCCTATTGAGTGCAGCACTTTCACAGCATCATCTTTCAGGATTTGAAATAGCTCACCTGGAATTCCATCACCTCCACTAGCTTTGTTTGTATTGATGCTTCCTAAGGCCCACTTGACTTTGCATTCTGGGATGTCTGGCTTTAGGTGAGTGATCACACCATTGTGATTATCTGGGTCACGAAGATCTTTTTTGTATAGTTCTTCTGTGTATTCTTGCCACTTCTTCTTAATATCTTCTTCTGTTAGGTCGATACCATTTCTGTCCTTTATTGTGCCCATTTTTGCATGAAATGTTCCCATGGTATCTCTAATTGTCTTGAAGAGAACTCTAGTCTTTCTCATTCTATTGTTTCCCTCTATTTCTTTGCATTGATCCACTCTATTACCTCACTTGAATGCCTTCAGCAAAGCTCATATCTAGTATCTAGAAAGGAACTAATTTCCTCCCTCCATTACAAGGATTTTTTTTTTTATTGAAGTATAGTTGATTTTCAAGGTTGCCTTCATTTCAGGTGTACAATAAAGTGATTCAGTCATACCTATTTTGTTTTTCAGATTCTTTTCCTTTACAGGTTATTACAAAATATTGAAAATAGTTCCTATGCTATATAGTAAGTTCTTATTCATTATTTGTTGTATATATAGTAGTGTATTTTGTTAATTTCAAATTGCTAAATTATCCCATCTCCCACTACCACTTTGGTAATCATAAGTTCATTTTCCTAGACTGTGGGCCTACTTCTGTTTCTCACTTAAGTTCATTTGTATCAGTTTTTTTAAGATTCCAAATATAAGTGATATCATATGATATTCGTCTTTCTCTGGCTTATTTCACTTGGTATAGTAAGCTTTAGGTCCATTATTTTGCTGTAATGGCATTATTTGTTTCTTTTTATAGCTGAATATATACCACATCTTCTTTACTCATCTGTCAAAGGGCACTTAGGTTGCTTCCATGTCTTGGCTATTATAAAAATGTGCTACAATAAATATGCATATATCTTTTTGAATTATGGCTTTCTCCAGTTATATTCTCAGGAATGGGATTGAAGAATCATTGTAGCTCTATATTTAGCTTTTGAAGGACCCTCCCTACTTTTCCCCATAGTAGTTGTACAAATGTATATTCCACCAATGTTTCAGTTCAGTTCAGTTGCTCAGTCGTGTCCAACTCTTTGCAACCCCATGAATCACAGCTCTCCAGGCCTCCCTGTCCATCACCAACTCCCAGAGTTCACTCAGACTCATGTCCATCGAGTCAGTGATGCCATCCAGCCATCTCATCCAGGGCCGTCCCCTTCTCCTCCTGCCCCCAATCCCTCCCAGCATCAAAGTCTTTTCCAGTGAGTCAACTCGTCACATGAGGTGGCCACAGTACTGGAGTTTCAGCTTTAGCATCATTCCTTCCAAAGAAATCCCAGGGCTGATCTCCTTCAGANGGGGGAGGCCGGGGGAAGGGCGGGGAGGCCGGGGGCCGGGGAGGGGGGGGGTGAGGGGCGGAGGAATCCTAGCTGGATTTCCGGAGAGTGGTCCTGGACTTGGGGTATCTGACTTTCCCTCTCCACGCAGCCTGGGTGAGGCTTTTGCATAATGTAAATGGGGCTCTCGTTGGGACTGCCCGGCCGAGTGTCGCCCAGACTGTCCCTAGGTTTCACCACCTCCAGTAGGCCTGAGCCACACAGGCGCCTGCGGAGGCCAGGGTGCGCCGCCAAGACCGCCGGCAGAGGGCGCCCGCGCCTTCCAGACCCTTGACGGGCGGCGGGGCGGAGCGTTGGGATCTCGCGAGATTCTCGAACGACCGGCCCCGGCAGCCAACATGGCGGACTCCTTACTGCAGTTCAAGAGGGTTCCCTCTCGCCACACGTGGCTGCGGGCCCGCAAGGCTCGGCCCCAGCTCATCCTCAGCCGCCGGCCCCGCCGCCGGCTCCGGAACCTGCGCTGGCGCAGCCGAAGGCGGCTTCGGCGACGGCTGCTGCAGGCCCAGGCAGCCGGCGCGGACTGGCTGCAGGGCGGCTGTCTGGTGTCCGGCGCCGCGGCGCTCCAGAAGCTGAAGACCTCGGCCCGCAGGCGGGCCTCCAGCCCAGAGCCGGCCGAAGACCCGGTCCCGAGTGGTCCTGCGATCCTCCCCATCCCGCCGGTACGGCCGGCTGGCTCGGGCCGCGCTGTCCTGCTGCTGCCGCTGGGGCAGGTGGGTCCCGCCGGGGGAGCCGGGCGGGCAGCGCGGGAGGGTGGGGACATAGCCCCGGGAGCTGCAGGCTGGGAGAGGCCCTTTTCCCCCTGCGGGTACTCTGGCTGCGGGTCAGGCGCATTTCTCGGGCTGTGGTGCTGGACAGAGGGTAACAAGGATCCTCCTGAGGGAATTCTAGGTCTTTGGGGCTGCTGCTGCTGCTAAGTCGCTTCAGTCGTGTCCGACTCTATGCGACCCCATACACGGCAGCCCACCAGGCTCCCCCGTCCCTGAGATGCTCCAGGTAAGAACACTGGAGTGGGTTGCCATTTCCTTCTCCAGTGCGGGAAAGTGAAGTCGCTCAGTCGTGTCCATCTCTTAGCGACCCGGTGCACTGCAGCGCACCAGGCTCCTCCGTCCGTGGGATTTTCCAGGCAAGAGTACTAGAGTGGGGTGCCCTTGCTTTCTTCGTCTTTGGGGCTGGAAGGACTTCAATAGTAATAATAGGTTGCATTTATCGAGTATTCAGAAATGTCAGGCTCTGAGTGTTGTGGTTATCTGAACTCATTTAGTGCTACATGCTCTATGGAGTCATTACCACTAGGAACGTTTAAAGAAAGAAACAGAACATATCTTAAGTAACCTGCGGGAAAGATATTAGTGGAGGCAGAGCCAGCAGTCAAACCCTTCACCTGGACGTTGGTCTGGGAGGTCCCCTACACTGTAGCTTTGTAAGGACAGGGAGCCATGAGAACAGCAGAACTAAGTTCAGGGGGCCCCCTTGGGTCAGTGTGCATCAGACTCTGTCCCTTTGGCTGCTCCAGGAAATGATCTTAGATTAAAAGTATTCACATTTTAATCTATTAGTTTAAAATACTGCATCGTTACCTACAAGTTATTCTGTTACTTAGCAATTCATCTCTCTCTTTTTTTAAATTCATCTCCTTTTGATAACCTGAAGAGCCAGTTAAAATCTTAGAAGTTTTCTGTCATTGGTAACAGAATCTGTAACCTTATTTCTTCCTTTCATTTTTCGTTCCCTCTAGGGCTTTACTTTTAGTGGGATCTGTCGTGTGACCTGCCTCTATGGCCAGGTGCAGGTGTTTGGTTTTACCATCAGCCAAGGCCAGCCTGCCCAAAATGTCTTCTCTACCTATACCCACTCTCGCCTGACCATCAATGCTGTTCATTATTCAGTGCATGAGAAAAGCAAGAAGGAGATGAAGAGAGAAGCCCGAGTTCTGCTCAGACCTTATCTGAACCAAGGTAATGAAGAGAACTGAGTGACTTACTGAGGATGTATCATAATAAGGCAAAAACTTTTTTTTTTTTTTGTCTGCACCCTGCAGCATGTGGGGTCTTAGTTCCCTTGATAGAACCCATGTTCCCTACAGTGGAAGCTTGGAGTCTTAACCACTGGAGCACCAGGGAAGACCCAAGGCAAATAATTTTTAGATGTTTACTATGGCCCCAAACTTGCACTCTTTACTATATGTATTTAAACCCTCACCAAGGGCTGAAAAGTGAAGCTATTTTTACCATTTCACCGATGAGGAAAGTCACCCAAGGCCACACAGTGTTTAGGTAGCAAACCTAGATTGACTTTTCCATCCAGGTGTGTTTCTGTCATGCAGTATGGCCTCCTGAAACAGGCTCTCATGCATAATTCCTAGTCTCAAAAGGTGTGGACTTTAGCAGAGGAGAGGAAAGTCCCGCAGGGCATAGTGTTTGATGGAGTTCTGTTTCTAAGGCAGCTTATGTCTCTCTTTACAGATGACAGATATTGTTTGATGAGCAGTTTTTCTCCTCTGTGTTCCATCGTGTTGCTGGAACGTCTGAAAACCTCCACTGTGAACTTCATAATCAGCCATCCAGGTTTATCTTACATTTTCGTACAAGAGGTAGAACCAGTTTTCATTCAGAGTTTTCCTCATTACTTTCACCAAAACAGTCAGATGACTATGTAGGATGCCCCTAGTCTTATCTGTCTGTCATGTTGTGCTATAAGTCATACAGAATGTAACAGGTGTGTACAGTAAAAAAAGTCAATAGAAGGATATATCGGAAAAATTGTCTCTTCTACCCCAGTTAGCTTCATTCCCCAGATAAAGTCACTATTTTCTGTTATAGTTGATTAAATGCCTTTTGATATTTTTAAAATGGTTATCTTTATATTTTGATTCACTAACTTGAGACAGTATGAATTTTCTCTAAATTCTGAGTAATTTCAGCTTACTTACACTTTCTCCCATCTCTCCCTTTCCTCATTTCCAAATTTTTGCTGCCCTTACTATTAATTTCCTGAAGTCAGATTGGTTCCTAAAATTGTCTTCCATGAGCTAGTAAATTGAGCCAAATCTGTAGGAACATCAGACTGGATGTGAGATGTGAGGAGGAATCAGGGAGCAGCAGCAGGTTTTTGACCGGATTGTCTGAATGCACCGAGACATGGGGCTGTAGGAGGAGGTTTAGGTCTGTAGCTGAAAGATGCCTCTTAGACATCCAATTGGAGATGCCTGCTGGGCTGTTGAATTGTGTGAGTCAAATTCAGAGAAGAGGTTGTGTGCATGGCTGTGTGTTGAGTTGCCTCAGTTGTGTCTGAGTCTTTGCAGCCCTATGGACTGCAACCAGGCTTCTCTGTCCATGGGATTCTCCAGGCAAGAATACTGGAGTGGGTTGCCATGCCCTCCTCCAAGGGATCTTCCTGACCCAGGGATCGGACCTGTGTCTCTTATGTCTCCTGCATTGGCAGGAGGGTTCTTTACTACTGAGCCACCCAGGAAGCCCAGAGAAGAGGTTTCAAATGTAAATTTGGGTGCTTTCAGTAGAATAGGGTTCCATCGCTTCTTGGCCTTTGGACTGAGATCAAGTGTAGTATCTGTTCTTATCAGAATAGGGTTCCAAAGTCCATGAGATGGGATAATAACACCGAGAAGCTGATGCAGGTAGAAATGAGAAGTTCAAGGTCTGAGCCTGAGGACCGACAGAGAGACTGAGGAGTGGTGGTGCTCATGTTAAAGGAGAGCAGGTGAGTGTAATCAGGGAGCCTCTGAAGGAAGTGAGGGCGCCCGATGCTGCTGATGGTGAGATGAAGCCTGAGAAGGGAATTGCGTGCAGGTTCACCTTCTGGACACGGTGGTTTCATGGCATTGCTGAGCAGACCAGCTGGATTGGAATGGAATCAAGAGCTGGGGAAGGAGGAGCTCAAGGGTTCAGGAATTTTGCTTTTAGAGTTTAGCTATAAAGGGAAGAAAGAGATGAAACAGGTTGGAAAAGTAAGCCTAGTCAAGAGAGTTCTGGGTTTTGTTCAGATGGATGGAAAGAACCACATGCTTGAACACAGCTTGTAGGAAAAAGCCACAGAAGAGCACACTGATGGTGCTGTGGAGAGAGGATGGAGGGAGGGGTTCCAGTGTCTGTGTGGTCTGTTGGCCTTGGGAGCAGAGGCGCTTCCTTGAAAGTGGCTGGAGGAAATGCCCAGGACAGGGATGGAGCAAGTGGAAGCTCTCTTCTGATTGTTTCCTCTTACTCTGTGAAATGGATCCGGGTATTGCTGAGTCGGGGCATAGGGAGTAGGCAGGGGTTGGGGGTTTGACATGGAAGGAGAAGCTAAGAAATGCGGGCAGGATGATGCATGGGCTCCTACGGTCACGTTAATTTAGTCCAGTGCAGAATCTAGCAGCCTGGCAGGGCCACAGAGGTGGACATGGAGACCCCACCTGACAGTGAGTGTTTCAGGTGCTGCGATCAAACTTGTTCCTTTTTCACTTACTTTCAGATTTTTTTTTTTTTCCTGCAACTTACTCAAGCACCACTATTTAGATTCCTTATGATCTTTCTTGGATAACTTCCTCTGCTCCCCCATGCCCATGTGTTAGTATATTTGGAATTATATTTTCATATAAGGCAGAGAGTAACCTTTAGATTATCTCATTTTATAAGATGTTCTTACTTTGCCCTCAGTGATTGATAGTTGAGAATCAACTGAGAGGTGAGACGAAAGGAGGGATCAGAGTTATCTTTTTTCTCCTTTTTAATGTTTGTTTATCTAGCCTCACCAGGTCTTAGTTGCACCTCTCAGGATGTTTAGTTATGGCATGTGAAGTCCCAGTTGCGGCTTGTGGGATCTAGTTCCCTAACCAGGGATCAAACCCGGGCCCTCTGCATTGGGGGTGTGGAGTCTTAGCCACGGGACCACCAAGGAAGTCTCCAAAGTTATCTTTTGTAGCTCACAACTATTTGAGGCTTATTAATTTCAAACCAAAGTAAAAGAAGCACATTATGTTGTTATTTTCAGGTCCGGACTTTGCAGATTAACTCTGAGTATTTTGCCTTGAGATCTGTGGGTATTAGAAGAGAGAAAAAAAAAACCGGCTTGCGTTTAACGGAGAGTGCCTTTGCAGCCATGGAAGAGTTAGTGAGCATTTCTAGCGGTGAGTGATACAAACTGATGTAGTCTAGTGTTCATCCACCAGAGCCTCAGAGGATTACTGTTAATGATCAGAGTCCTAAAGACGACGGCTCATGTCAGGGGTCAATGTTTCTTTCCCCTCCAGAAGAAGCAGACAGCTGCCCTGTCATTCTGGTTTGTGGCTGCCAGGACATTGGAAAGTCAACATTTAATAGATACCTCATTAACCAGCTGTTAAATAGGTAAGAGTGTTTTTAATCCTGTTGTGACATATTGCCAGACTTTCAGCAGGAAGTAGGATTTTTGATTTGAGAAGCTAGATGGAAATGCATCTCAGCTCCTCCATAGAGATGACATACAACTCTGTGCAAAGCCACTCAGCCGAGGGAGGCCTCCTGGTTGTGCCATTTGGGGGTGCAGCTAACTCCCAGATGTACCCACCTTGCCTGTCGGGGAGCTCACAAGAGCCATCAGTTGATCTCAAATCTGTTTTTGTCCAAACCCAGAGAGTCAGAGCAGGGATAAAGTCTGTCGTATTTAAAAAAAAGTTTGAGGAAAGGCAGAGTTGTATCCATATAGCAAATGGACACTGTAGCCAGGCCTGCATCCCGTTTTCTCTTCACTGATATTTCCTCTATGCTGGTGTCATCTTTGGAGCATTCTGCCTGCACGGCTGTGTGGGGTGGGGTATGCCTGTGTGTCACATAAAATCTTTATGTTCTGATTTACCTTAGACATGGTAAATAAAACGAGTTAAGATTTCTTTCTTTTAAATTTTCAGTATATCCTGCGTTGATTATTTGGAATGTGATCTGGGGCAGACAGAATTTACTCCTCCAGGTTGCATTTCTTTGCTTAATATTACAGAACCAGTTCTAGGTATGTATTCTGCATTTCTTAAATGTCTTGGTTTTACACAGTACAAAAGTAATGATACAAGAAAGTCAAAGAGTACAAAAGTGTAAAATATAAAAAAATGAACACATCTCCCCATGAAACTTATGGTCTTCCCATAAGAATTCCTCTGGTCTCAAAAAAAAACCCCTAAAAACCCAATGATACCTTTCTAGGGTTCTATTTTAATAAATGGAACTACCATCCCTTTTATTTTATGTAAATTAGAAATACTTTTCTCTAATACGAGCATCTTACATAATGCTATACAATTATCTCAACCAAGAAATTGACATGGATATAATACTATTAACTAATCTATAGATTTTTTTCAAAATCCATTAGTTACCCTACTAATAACCTTTTTATGTTTCAGAATCCAAATCAGAGTCCCATGCTGCTTTTTTTAATAAAAAATGTACATAACATGTTATTTATCATTTTGACTATTGATACATGTACAGTACCGTGCCATCAAATACATTCGAAGCGCTGTATAATCATTATCATTGTCTACCTCCAAAACATTTTCCTTGTCCTGGACTGAAATGCTGTGTCCATTAAATAACGGTGTATCCCCTTCCAGCCTCTGAGGACCTCTGGTGTGCTGCCTGTCCCTCCCTGTGAATCTGCCTGTTCTGGGCACCTCATCTAAGTGAAATCACGCAGTGCTTGTGCTCCTGTGTCAGGCTGTTTTCACTAAGTATGGGGTTTCAAGATCTGTTCATACTGTTTGGTCACTCAGTCATATCCGACTCTTTGCAACCCCATGGACTGTGGCACGCCTGGCTTCCCTGTCCTTCATCTCCCGGAGCTTGCTCAGACTCATGTCCATTGAGCTGTAGCATATATCAAAATTAACTCCTTATTGTGGCTGAAAATCATGCCAATGTATGTGTATCACATTTTGTCCATCTTTTTAACTTTATTTATTTT
This sequence comes from Redunca redunca, assembly GCA_006410935.1. Classification (NCBI taxonomy): domain Eukaryota; kingdom Metazoa; phylum Chordata; class Mammalia; order Artiodactyla; family Bovidae; genus Redunca; species Redunca redunca. The sequence goes on from SJYQ01096645.1 coordinate 46,773, forward strand.
TGATGGTGCTGAGTCTTCATTGCTACACATGGGCTTTCTCGAGTTGCAGCAAGTGGGGGCTGCTACTCTTTGTTGTGGTGGGCAGGCTTCTTATTGTGGTGGCTTCTCTTGTTGCGGCACACGGGCTCTAGGGTGCCAGGGATTAGTTGCTCAATGACATGTGGAATCATCACGGATCAAACTCTGTCCCCTGCATTGGCAGGCAGATTCCACCACTGGACTACCCAGGAAGCCCCTGTATTGGTTCTAGTTTTCTGCCTGTTGTGACTAATGGTGCCGTGAACATTGGTTACAACTATCTGTTCAAGCCACTGCTTTCAGTTCCTTTGGTATATATATATACACATACATACACACCCACGAGTGGTCATGTTTAACTTTTTGAGAAACTGCCAGACTATTCTATAGCAGCTGCACTGTTTTACATTCCCAACAGTAATTCACAAAGGTTCTAATTTCTCTACATTTTCAACAATACTTGTTATTTTGATCATGGCCTTTCTTTTGGATGGAAGTAATCTCTTTTTGGTCTTAGAGAAGGGTCTCACGTCGTCCTTATGTACATGAATGTCCAGTTTTCGTTATCTATTTGTTCTTTCCACAATGAATGGTCTTGACACCCATGTTGAAAATCATTTGACCACACATCCATACATCCGTGCGTGCTGAGTTGCTTCAGTCATGTCTGACTTTTTGCGACCCCATGGTCTGTAGCCTGCCAGGCTTCTCTGTCCATGGGATTTTCCAGGCAAGAATACTGGAATGGGTTGCCATGCCCTTCTCTAGGGAATCTTCCCAACCCAGGGATGGAACCTGCAGTTCTATGTCTCCTGATTGGCAGGTGGGTTCTTTACTACTTGCGCCACCTGGGAAGCACATGCATGCAAGGATTTATTTTTTCGTGCTCTTTATTCCATTGGTTTACACATAGCCCTTAGGCCAGTACCACACTTTTAATTACTATACCTTTGTAAGAAGTTCAAAATTGGGAAATGTGAATCCTCCAGCTTTATTCTTTTTTCAAGATTGGTCATTTTGAGACCCTTTACAATTCCATATGAATATTAGAATAGGCTTTTTCATTTCTGGGGAAAGGGCTATTAGAATTTTGATAGGGATTGTATTCATTCTTGTTTTTCACTTGACTGGGTGGTGAGGCATGCGGATCTTAGTTCCCCGACCTTAGATTGAACCCACGCCCCTGCAGTGGAAGCAGAGTCTTCATCACTGGGCCACCAGGGAAGTCCCAAGGATTGCATTCAATTTGTAGATGAGGTAGTATTAACATTTTCCTATCCATGAACGCAAAATGTCTTTCTAAATTTTTTATGTCTTCTTTAATTTCTTTAAGCAATATTTTACCTCCTTGGTTAGATTCACTTCGAAGGATTTAATTCTTTGGTTATTGTAAATGCAGTTGCTATTCTAATTTCCTTTTCAGATTGTTAATTGCTGGTATGTAGGAACATAACTGATTTTTATGGGATTTTGTTGTTTGTTTCTGTTTTTCTTATTTAAAAAGTTTTTTGTGTGTGTTTGTGGTGTGTGTGTGGTTTTTCTTTTTAACAGTTTTTTCTTGTTGTTGTTTTTGGCCATGCAATACAGATTGTGGGATCTTAGATTCCCCGATCAGGGATCAAACCCAGGTTCCCAGTAGTAGAAGCGCAGAGTCCTAACCGTTGGACCGCCAGGGAGTTCCTCTCTTTTAGCTGGTTTCATCGTTCCTCTTTTTACATTTTCTCTGTTCTATTTAATTTTTTCCCCCTTTTTACCATATTTTTAAAAACAAGAACACTGATAGATCATCATAAATACAACCACCAAAATCAGGATAGTGACATTGCTATAGTGTAGTTACTCAGTTTTGTCCATTTTGTCTGTCATCTGTGCAGGCCCAGTGCGTACTTAGAAATCTTTAGTCTTCTTTAATATGGAGACCGTTATCTGGCTTTTCTAATCTTCTGTGGCCTTGACAGTTTGAAGAGTACATTTGTGGGTTTTCCCATATTTAGATCTAGAAGTGACGCTGTGTTCTCTGTGTTACCAACACACTGTCAGTTTTTCCTGCTACCAGAGACGTTAGCTTTGATAGTTGCTTAAGACAATGTTTTCTGATCTAACTAGGTGTGGTGTTTTTGTTTTCTTCTGGGTGTCATTGCTTCCAAAGCCCCTCGGTGGACAGTTAGGGAATATACATATACTTAAACCCATACATGTCATATATGTATATACATAATATGTGTGCGTATTTGTGCGCATATATGTAAATACATATTTTCATGTCTTTGTATAGGTTTCTGTTTATTAAGAGCCATGAATTTGCACTGATCATTCTTTTCTCTTTTATTTTTTGGCCAATCTCCATGGCTTTTGGGATCTTGTTTCCTGACCAGGGATCCAACCCGGTCCCTTGCAGTAGAGGCACAAAGTCCTAACCACTGGACCAGCAAGGAATTGTGATCATTCAAATTCTAATCTCACACCCAGGGTGCATCCTAGTTAACCTTCCCCCTTCCACATTTATCAGCTCCTTTTCCAATGGTGAGAACCCTGGCTGCAGTTATTCTCAGCATGTTTACATATTTGTTCATTCCCTTTGTATTTGCTCAGTCCCTAGACCATGCAGGCCACTCTCAGTTGTGGGCTGCCCCAGGTCCCCTGACTCCAAGCTTGAGGAACGCCTCGCCGGCTCTTCCCTAGGTGGCTTTGCACCAGCCACACTGACCGAGGCCCTTGTGACTGTGTTGTGACGTGATTCTGGTCACCTGCCTGCCATGTGTGCTGGCCCCGGCTGCAGCCCTGACCAGAGGGGATGGCAAGCAACTCGGGCTGGACAGACTGCTGTTGTGATGAGGGTGTGTCCTCTCAAGCTGACTGCTTGAGTTCAGGTCCCACTGATCCCTACTAGCTGTGTGACCTTGGTCAAGGTAATCTCTTTCTCAGCTTCCTCGCCTATAAAAATCGAGAAAGTAAATACTACCTGTGTCATAGGGGTTTGTGAAAACTAGAGACTGTGTAGCACATGTAGGACATAGTAAGTACTGTATTCTAGCAAGTGATTACTGTTATTAATTATTGTGTGTAAGCCCTGTGGGGGTGTTTTTTCTGTTCACAGATGTGTCCTAAGTATCTAGAACAATTCCCAGCATGCAGTAGACATCCGGTAGATGTCTGTTGAATGAATGGCCATATTAGGACGTAGTTGGGGCTAACTGTGTATAAATGCAGGCATGTCTGTGTTTGAAGTTGAAAGCTTAGATTTCCAAAAGTGAGAGCATAGCTATTCCTAGTGGTCGGATGGGCTCAGATTTCCTGAGCAGCTTTGTCAGGGATCATGGCTGGACCACATAACCCTTGCCACTTCTTAGGTTCTCGTGGATTAATGACTCTCACCTTTATTTTCTTAGGACCACCTTTCACCCACCAGAGGACACCCCAGAAAATGGTCTATTATGGAAAAACTTCTTGTAAAAACAACTTTGAAAACTATATTGAGGTAATAAAGTATGTTTTCAGCTCCTACAAGCGAGAGTCCCCTCTTATCATCAACACCATGGGCTGGGTGGCAGGTAAGTCCATGGAGGCGCATCTGGCAGAAAGGGTTGGGTGATGGGAACGGGTGCGTGTGTGGCTTTCAGACGTCAGCGCTGAAGCCCACTCCTTAGGAGGCTCCTCGTCTCAGCCTCTCATGGGCACACATCACCACCCAGGTGCACTGACTGGGCTCGTCGTTTACTTCCTCGCAGACCAGGGTCTCCTGCTTCTCATCGACCTGATCCGCTTGCTGTCGCCCAGCCACGTCGTCCAGTTTATCTCGGACCGGAGTAAATACATGCCGGACCTCACCCCCGACTTTGTGGACGACATGGACGGCTTGTACACAAGACGCAGGTCCAGAGTCAGAAACAGAGGTTTCCACCTGCCTGAATTTGCTGAGAGTTTGGAGTTTGCTGACGAAGAAAAAGAAAGTCCAGTTATGTCGACGGGATACAAGCTGATGTTCGTGAAGTCGGAGTTTGTGACTGGAAAAACGTCCAGAAATAGGTAAGCAGACCATCATGGCTGTAGAATTCCATTTTCTTCAGTCTGACAAGGCCTTCTGTCCTCGATTCCTTCAAAGAGGTCAGTCCCCTAAAATCTTTCCGATCTCTGTCAGAGCTACCTGTTTATAGAGAAGAGTCAGGTCTGTTCCGAATGGTTCCTTTCCCGGTGGAAATGCCCAGAATTGGCCTCCAGATCTGCTTGCCCCTCTAGGAGCTTTGACCTGAAGGATCTCCAGTGGGTTTATGGAGAAGCAAGGTCTACAGGTCCCGAGGTTGGGACGTGGGCTGTGTCAGGACAGGTGGGCCCTGTCTCGGAGCGGAGGTGGGCCTCTCACCTTCTTCTGATTTACTTTTCAGAGAGTCACATAATAGAGTCCTTCGTGAGCTGGCAGTGCTGGGTTACCTGAGCCAGTTGCAGCCCCCAGTGCCAAAGCCACTGCGTGCCTTACACGGTCTGACCCCCTATCAGGTAACCTGAGCTCTCCGGGGGATTGTCCGGCTTCCTGTGTGCCCGTCTCCCCTCTTTACACCCCTTCACTCGAGTCATCCTCAGCCCTGAGGTGTTGATGCGGCGCTGTGCCCATTTCACAGTTGGGAGCTGAGGGATCCAGTGGGAGTGATCCACCTCCAGAGGGGCTGACCCTGGTTTCCATCCTGACCAGGAATGTTCTGCCTGATAGCAGAGGTGGCCCTGGGACCACACCCTGCAGCCCAGCACCGCCCTTCTGCCGACTGGCCGTGTGTGACTCGGGCTGCGAGTAGTGGTAACGGGCCTCGTAGAATGTGCGTGCCCGGAGAGCGCTCGTAACGTGTTTCAGATATATTGTCACAGGTTGATTCTAGCTTTAAAGTATGTGCATCGTGGATTCCAATCTCTGAAGGACTGTTCTGGGAAGAAACCACCTAGTATTAGGGTCCCAGATGATGAAAGAATCAAGTAGCATCAGGTATCGTTTCTAAGTGCCCACCCTGTGCTGTGCTGTCCTCTGCCCACCGAGGCCCTGGTATTATCCCCACTTTACAGATGATGGAACTGAGGCCAGGGGCAGATTCAGCTTGCCACAGGACATAGGAAAAGTCTGGGCTGGGACTGGCTGGCACCCAGGTGGCCTGACTCTGGACCAGAGCCCTCACTCCACTGTATGGGCTGCACAGTGCTGAGCACACAGTGGGCCAGACGCTCTGTTGAGCCTGCGGGGAAGATGCTGGTACAGACCCTGCTTACAGCTAGAAGACTGGGTGCAGGCAGGCAAGTGGAGATGCTGGGCAGAGGTCACACAGGCAGGGGCTGTGACCAGGGAGTGTGGGGTGAGGGGGCAGCGTCATGTTGCCCAAGCCCAGTAGTGAGATTGGCCCCAGGCTTCCAAGCCCTCTCCACTGAAGAACCCAAGGCAGTTGGTTTAGTGGAGTTTTTGGTTGATTTGCTCCAGTTTATACTCATTGGTGATGCTCTGGACTTGAAACTTATCTGGCAGTAATGTAAACTGCCGTTTGTTACAAATCACATTTGTTTTTGAAGCCTAAATAAAATGTTTAACAAAATGCTTTTCTATTTTAAAAGTTTGTAGTTACCCAGAGAGTTACATGTTAAAGGTGGTCCTTTACTGTGTGCTCCAGGAAGGTGGTCCATTTTTCTTAATTCAGTAATTCCCTTAGGGGGCTTCTCCTCACTCTATGGATGTTTACTTTCTTCCACCCGGAGACCTGTTGGTGATGAGTTTTCAGTCTCCCTCCTAACTTCCGCTCATGCGAATGTCCCCAAATTCGCATCTCGTGTGTCTCTTTAGGCAGAGTTGCAGGCATTCAGTTTAGATTTCTAGCAAGTGTTGTTGGTGTGCAGGAGCTTTGTGTAATTTTCCTCGGTTCTCAGTCTAAAGCAGTGAAACACTAAACAATTTCCATTCCGTTTAGATATGTTTTGGTGGGCAGTTTGGCAGATAAAACTTCAGATACATGACTCATCAGCTTGTAGAAACTACTAACACAGGTAGTATTTCGAGTCAGATCACTGGAGGGGGTGCGTGTGTGTCCTCCAGGTCCCTTTCAATGCCGTTGCGCTCCGGATCATCCACGCTGACGTGGCCCCCACCCACATCCTGTACGCTGTGAATGCCAGCTGGGTTGGGCTCTGCAAGATCCTGGATGACGTCAGGGGATACGCCAGCGGGCCCATCCTGCTTGCCCAGAGTCCCATCTGCGATTGTGTGGGGTTTGGTGAGTCTGAGAGGAAAATCTGAGCGTAAACCTACTGAAATTGACCCACCTGAGCAGCTGTACGTTGGCAGGGCTTGACCTTGTTGCTGTCATTTGCCTGGAGTGGTCAGAGAGCTTGTCTGTCCTCTGTGAAGTGGGCCCTCGGGGGTGGGGGGCAGGAAGGAAGCAGTTCTTCTTTCCTTGTCCTGCCAGCTCCTCTAAACACAGGAGTCCTCAAGGCCTAGCCGGGCCTCCCTCTCATCTGATATGTTTGCTGCGGCTCTCAATCCATTGTAGGCTGACCTCTGTGCAGGCTCTCGAGCACAGCGTCAGAGCTCCAAGCCTGTGTTACCAGTCACTTTTCTGCTTAGTTGTCTCTCTGGCATCTAGGATTTCACTCCAACACTGAGGTCCTGATAGATCCATCAGCTGTTCCCTGACATTCCGCCCAAAACTCCTCCTCCTACCCTGCACTGGCCGTGAATGGTCCTTGAAAGATTCACTCTGTATTTGGGTCAGGCCCCTGGGTCCTGCTTGGCACCTCTTCGTTTCGTTCATCACAGTCCACTCACCAGCCTGATGCCTTCTGGTTTCAGAGTGTCAGACTCCTCAATCTCATCTGTTCTAACCATGCGCAGGGGCTCAGTAGTTGGGAGGGCGCGGGTTTAGTTGCTCCGTGGCACATGGAATCCTCCTGGACCAGGGATGGAACCCATGTCCCCTGCATTGGCAGGTGGATTCCTCTCTGCTGTAGCACCAGGGACGTTAGAAAACTCATAAGCCGTTCTGCAGTTCTCAGTGGTGGGGAGGATGATCTTGTGTGTTGTGTGTCCTCAAGGTATTTGCAGGGGGATCGACATGGAGAAGAGGCTTTACCACATCCTCACTCCCGTGCCCCCAGAGGAGCTGAGACATGTGAACTGTCTGCTGGTTGGAGCCGTGTCCATCCCACAGTGTGTTCTCAAGAGCCAGGTGTGTGCAGCCCTGGAGCTCGCTGGCCATGTCCATGGCAAAGTGCGGACCTGAAGTTGGGGCGGGAGTCACAGAGCAGGTTCTTGTTTGGGAAGCTTACGCTCCTTCGTAGAGAGGGACAAGGCCAGGTGACATGTCCGCATGGCCTGAAGGTCTGGGGCATGAGTCCCCATCACCTCGGGCAGGAGCCCCAGTGGAGCCGTCATCGCAGGCATGAGTGTGGGAGAAAAAGGACAGAGGTAGTGACCCCAGGGTGACCCTTCTTGAAGACAGTCTTCAGAGGCTTCTGTGGGAAGGTCATGGGAAGTCACATTGGCCAAGGCCATCCGTGTGGCCCCAAACCAAACGGCAAGACTGTAGGCAGCTGAGGAGGCAGCCGGTGTCCCCCTGTCACCTGCTGGTTCAAGAGAGAGCCCCATCTCTTGCTGTTGGACATGTTTGGGGGGTTGATGTGTAAGTGGGCCCTTCCAAGTAAGGGGAACTGAGGATCTTAGGAGCGATCTAATACTGTCTTCCATCTTGGCCAGATTCTTAGTGTTCCCACATGTTTTCTCTGTGTTTCCATTTCAGGGTGGGCTCGAAGGGACCATACCTTATGTCACGACAGATTATAATTTTAAGCTTCCTGGAGCATCAGAGAAGATTGGAGCAAGAGAAAGTGGGGCAACGTATAAAGAGAAAGGACATCCTAAACCTAAGTTCTATCGAAAAACATACTGATGTTCTTGATACAGGAAGGACCTTCCTCCCAGAAAGCCTGACCATCTCCAGCCTGACATCAGTGGACGATGAGGTTCTGTGACCATGAACAGAACAGAGTGCTTACGTAGCAAACCGCAGTGTTTCCTGCGTAGCTCATGGATGCATTTAGAGTACGTATACTCTTTAATCGACATGACCAGAGGTTTTCCCTAGTCTTCTGTTTCGTTCTTTAAAGGAATCAAGAAGCAGGGACGAGTTCGTGCACCATTGAAACAGAACATGGTCAATTCCTCATGAAGTTTTTCAAGGACCTGGTTGCTGGTATCTGGGTAAAAATAGAGAAACCAGACCACAGAAATGTCTCAAAGGGGAAAGCAGGACATCTGATGGGATGGAGTGCATAGAAGGGTACCGAGTTGCCCTGGGGTCCTCACTGGGCCGTGCTTCAGCCCTGCTCACTGGATGCTCCCCAGCCTCTTCCATACACATGGGTTGAGGATTATGCTTATATTTGGTGTTAAATTTATTCAAGGTTTCATAGATAAAAGTTTGCCTCAAGAACCCTTCAATTTTAAAAATCGGATGCTGAAATATTTTACCCTGAAAAAATGCTCTCAACCCCAGGAAGCCTGTCCTGGGTCCTCTTTAAAACTCAGTTTGTCCTGATTGACTTCTTATCTGAGATGGAAAATGCACAGTGAGCAGAGCCGGGAACCAGGCTGTTTGGACCAAGGCCCAGCAGAGCGGCTCCTGCTATTGGTTTCGGTGGTGGTGCTGGACTCCCTGGGGCTTCAGAGGAAATGGTGGGCCCTCCTTCTTCATCTTCTCCCTGGAGTCAGCGTTCTTTAATCTCCAGGGTTGGAAATGGTTTGGTAAACAAGCCGGCCAGTTCACATCACATCATGTCTGCGTTTAGGACCCTGAGATGCCTACAGAAGGGGCATTTCATCCTGGTGCTCTGAATTCCAGCTTCCGAGGAGGACTCCTCGAAGGACCACTGTTAGAATGAGGGTTTTTACAGTTTACGTCCATTTAAGGTGTTGATCATCATTGTCTTCAGTGTTCTGGGGGCCGATCCCTCATCTTGTAGAGCCCTTGTCACCCTCCAGAGTCAGCTTTGAAGTCTAGTTTCTTAGTTGTATCTTATTTATATCTAAGTTTAACTTGTACGTACATGTTCTATCTTGGCCTTGCAGCGACTTTTGCAGTCAATCCACTAACTTTTTGCCTCCTTCACAAGCTCCTGTATCTTTACAGTGATGCTTAGGTCTTTAGCAGCAAGTCTTGGGAAGAATGGAGGTGGTGATCTGTCATTCACATTTTCATTGAATCGCTGGTAGGCTGTTATTGGTAAGGAAAACAGCGTTGCCACTAGAGGGAGCTGTCAGCCATTGGTCAGCTGGCCATGCGGGGCTGGAGATGGCGGAGGAGCCCCTGGAGGCCTTTCTCAGCATCTAGAGATGCTGGAGATGGCCCTGTGGTCAGCTCCTGGGTGTGCCAGTCAGACTGGCAACGGTGCACACACCCTGGGTGTTGGCCCATTGGATAATCAGTGTTGATGGTTCAGAATTCTGTCATTCCCACAGTGTGTGTTACGTCAGGATGGCCAGTGAGGGCTCTGTGTTGGAGATACGCTTGACAAAAACTCCTGGGACCTCCCTAGTGGTCCGTTAGAACGCTGCGCTTCCGTGGCAGGGGGCAAGGGTTCAATCCCTGGTCGAGGAACTAAGATCCCGCATACCGAGTGGGATGTGAAAAACCAAACAACTCTTAGTCATTTCTGTGTGATTTTCAAAGCAGTACATAACTTATTTTAAGAAAATCAAAGGAATATATGACTTAGAACATGGAAACCCTCAGTCACTGATTTTGTGGTTTGTTAAAATCAGTTCCTCAGACCTGTTTTTAGGACAGATAAACATGAAAAATTTTTAAAAATCCTCCAATTTCAGGGTTGATTTAATTTTGTGAAGAAAAGTAGCTCTGTTGTTCCCATCCATCCCCAGGTAGATCTTGGGGACAGGAACCAATTTGTCCTTGGAGACCCCAGTGTAGAACTGAAGTTTTGAGAAAGGGGAGAGGAGTAGGTGAGCTAGCCTTGGGGTCAACTGGAGAGGATACGGGGGTGGAGAGGACATGTGGTGAGGCCCCAGCTGAGCCAAGGGGCACCCCCTTGCTGATACCAGGACCCCTGTGATGGGCAGGTCCTCACCCTCGCAAACACTCAGGTCTCTGCCCGGAAGATGTCGTGAGGACCAAGTGACGTGGGATGGTGATTTTTAGATTGTCTGCTCATTCTTTCCCTTAGATTTGGGTGAGGCCATGTGCTTGTTACCATAGCAGACTGTGATGGTGGAGTTCCAAGTCCATGTCCTGACTGGGCCACCAGCTGGCAGTGTAGCTTTGAGGGGTGTTTCACTTGAGCCTGTGACCTTTAAGATGGGTGGGTGGCACTTCTCTCGGGGTCCCCGCATGAGAAAGGCGTGAAACGCATCCACAGCAGGCCTAGCAGTAACTCCTGGCCTGTGGCCTGTCTCTGGCTGGGCTGTAAATCCTAGCAGACAGGAGGAAGACTGTGTTCCTCAGAGTCACTTTGGGTAGGAGAAGAAACTCAGTGTTCGCGTCTGATAACATCTTGCCACGGCCCCCAGTCAGTGGCACCGTCCTTCCTGCTATGGGTCCTGCTCAGGCTCCCACCCGTCACCTGCCCCTGGGAGTTTTTCATAAGCCCCACTATTGCTTTTAAAATCATGCAGTCAGCTCACCTGTGTAGGAAACGATCCTGAAGTCACCACCGTGTTACCACTGTTGACGCCGTGACCCTGTCTCACCCAGTATTTTTCTAAATTGCACATGTGCGTTTGTGTGTTTCACAAACCTGTTTGTCCAATTTTATGTATGGTTTCTATCCAGCTTTTTTCACTTATATGTGAACTTCTGTATCAATAAATATTTTTGAGAATGTAAATTTGTGT
>SJYQ01096645.1:58510-85097 GCA_006410935.1 Redunca redunca
CCCCCCGAGGGAGCCAGCAGTGTGAGAAGTGCGTTCCAGGGAGCACATGGGTACTTGGGGATGGAAAGTCCAAGAAGAGGAAACCGCCAGCAAGAAAACACGGTGCAAACCCCAGCCACCGAGTCTATACATTAAAACATACAGTGCCCAGGGGGCCTGAGTCGGAGGAGAGGAAGATTGGCAGGGCTGAGAGTTCAGTGGTTTTCTGTGCAGACGACTCAGCTGGTGAAATTAAGATCGGGGCTGAGTTGAGGAGAAGCCCTCCAGGGTTGGGACTGCAGCCGGGCAGAGAGGGACGGAGACTGTGGATCTAGCACGTGGCTCAAGGGCCAGGCAAGGAGCCACCACCCGAGGTCAAACATGAATTCTGTCCTGACAAAACACGGGTCTCCACTGCACAGCTGGCTCAGCCTCCATTCAGGAACCGGTGAGTATACTTTCTTCCTCTGGTTCAGAAAGGAGGGTTGAAGAGGAGTGAGAAAAGGGGATTTGGTGGATCCTGGAGGGGCTTGGTTAGGACCCCTCACTTGCAGAATTCGCCTGGGCCTTTTGAGAACCTTTCCTGCAGGCTGGGCACACATTCTGTCCTAAGGGGTGATTTAATGAACTGAAAGCCTGGAAGGCAGGGTTGGCCATCAGCTCTGACTTAGGTGCAGGGAAAGGAGGCTTTTGGTTTCAGCCATCCGACCCCTGAAAGAAGAAAGAACAGGGTCCCATGTGAAGAGCTGCTCCACTGGCGGCTGCTAAGGGTGGGGGCTGGGAGGGCCTGCGGTGGGGAGGCTCTCCAGCTTCCTCTTCTGGGACGTAGAGGGTAGGTGAGAAAGCAGCCCCCGGACTTGCAAACCTTTAGTTTTGTGCATTAAAGTTGGGTCCCCACTGGCAGGCTCCCAACTGTAGCTTTGTAGGGCCGTGACATTCCTCTGAAACCATTGATATTTGTAGATTGACTTCTGATGCACGCCGTGACGCATTTTGGCAGTGGGGAATCTGGAAAGGTGTGTGTGGACTCAAATAGGCTTCCAGCACACCACCGTCAGAACCCTGGCCTGGGAAACACCCTGTTCCCGGCCAAAGAGAAAATGGCTTGAAGGTGTGTTAGCTGCTGACCTCTCAGCACTCACAGAAGAGCCCTCATTCCGACCTTTGTCTGCCCACCACCCCCTCCCCCACCCCCATGGCTGGACCAAGACAGATTTAGGAAGCAGACAGTGAGTCACACAGAACTCTGAGCACCCACTCGGCCTCCCTGCAGGGCCGTCCCCTCCCTGGGAAGGGTCTGCACTGCTGACGTAGCCTTCCTCTAGCTCATATCCCCACGCAAAACTTACCTACCATGCTGGGGTCTCCGCTGGGGGTGGCCAGAGAGTTAAATGGACAGGTGCCTCTCACGCTAATATATGAGCCTCCAGTGACCCATGTCTAGTTCACTCAAGGTCCATCACGGCTCACTCATTGCAGGGGAGATTGTTTCCAGGCTTGTATGAGATGTGGGCTACAGCCCCAAATCATGGCTGCCACATGGACATCAGAGAATGGCCTGCTGCTTCAGTTTGTTTGTGTCTTTGAAATTAATTAATAATTTTTTTGGCCACACCATGAGGTTAGTGGGATCTTAGTTTCCTGATCGAACCAGGGGTTGAACCAGATCCCCGACAGTGGAAGCTTGGAGTCATAACCACTGGACCTCCAGGGAAGTCCCTGATTATGTCTTTAAGCCCTTTACTGATTTGTTTTTGATATTGAAGGACAACTGGTGTGAATTCCCTGGCGGTCCAGTGACTAAGATTCTGCACTTTCACTGCTGGGGGTGTGGGTTTGATCCCTGGTTGGGGAAGTAAGATCCTGCAGGCCATGTGGTGTGGCCAAAGAAGGGGGAAAAAAACACAGGACCACTAGTTATGCTTTAGCCATATTTCCAAGTTTTAAACAAGCTTTGGCAGAATAGTTACTGAACTTGTATTAATTGTTAGGCATTGTGCCAGGGGCTGGGCTGATGGTGATGAGCAATATAAATGCCCATCCTTTTAGAATCTAACACTGTGTGCCAAGGACAGGAAAACAGGAAATTGAAAAGCAGTTTGATGTGTATTAAACAGAGTGATGCGACTGTGGGGTAATGGGTTCATACATAAGAGAGGTTCCTCTTATAACACCCATCTGGGGGATTTTTTTTAAGGAATCACATCACCGAAAGGATACAGTGGTATCAGTTGGGTAAAGACTATGGGTAGCAAGGTTTGATTTCAGGAAGAGAGAAAAGCGGGAGCTAGAAATGGCATTTTGTGCAGCATGATTCGGACATATATTGGAAAGACTGAAAGGTGGGTGGGTTCTTGTGGGTGCTGTGGGAAGAGGGGAGTATAAAGAAATGGTGCTTGATCCAGAGAGAGCGGATGGTCGAGCATTTTACAGAATTCAGATTTCATCCTTGGGGCGATGAACATTTAAGCATTTTTATAATAGAATAGGTAGCATTTTCTGACTTGCATTTTAGAAAATCCTTTTTGATAGCAGTTTGGAGAGTGGATTTGGAGGAGTATGAGGAGGAGAATATGACAAAGAATCAGGAAGCTTCATGGTGGCTCAGATGGTAAAGAATCTGCCTGCATTGCAGGAGACCCAGGTTCGATCCCTGGGTCAGGAAAATCCCCTGGAGAAGGGAATGGCTACCCACTGCAGTAGTCTTGCCTGGAGAATTCCATGGACAGAGGAGCCTGGCAGACTATACAGTCCATGACGTCACGAAGAGCTGGACACAGCTGAGCAACTAACACTTTTGCAATACTGCAAGTGAAAGGTGGTCATTTAAGCTGTTTAAGTTAGCATGTATACTTAAATGTACATGTGTATACTTTGTTCTGCTTGTGTGTGTGTTAGTCTCTCAGTCGTGTCCATCTCTTTGCAACCCCATGGGGTGTCCATGGACACCTGTCCATGGACTTCTCTAGGCAAGAATATTGGAGTGGGTTGCCATTCCCTTCTCCAGGGGGTCTTCCTGACCCAGGGATTGAACCCAGCTCTTCTGCATTGCGGGCAGACTCTTTACCATCTGAGCCACCAGATGGTAAAGGGAGTATAACAGGGAAGCCCTGTTCTGCTTATACAAGTAATATATTTTCATTATAAAATTCTCAAACAGTACATAAATAATGAAGCTATAAGTTCTGATTTTCTGTTATTTCCAATTGTATTTCAGATTTTTTCTCTGAATATATACACAGTGCACATACCTAAATATGCACATATATGTAAAAATGTTGACATGAAATTGAGAAAAATACACAGTTGCTTTTTCCAATTAATACTATATTTTGGACATTAAAAACTACAGTATATAAAAGTCCACCTCATTCTTTTTAATGGCTTCATGATGTTGATAGGTATTGATATACTTAATTTTTAAACTGACCTTCTATGAGTGGACATTTGGGGTTATTTCCAGTTTTTCACTCCTGTAAGTGATGATGTAGTGAGCATCCTTATACCTGTGGACTTGTGAAAAGAGTATCTATAGAATACATTTCTGGATGTGGAATTACTGGGTGGAAGAAGATTAGCATTTTACATTTTTGAAAAATAATTTCATTTATTGGCTGTGCTGGACATTTTGCTTTTTAATGGCTAGTTCCAGGTTGTCATCCAGAAAGCCATTTGTCCCCCAGGAGCAGAGTATTTCAGCCCTTCGTGTGCTTTCTATGTCTGGTCATCATCTGTCCGGAGACTATCCCTGGCACATGAGTGTGGGTGGCTGGATGGGGTCCCCTTACACGGCCTCAGGCACTTCTTTTCTTTGTCCACTCCTATTACTGAAATGGTGTGGCTCTTGGCTGAGGGACAAGGACAGCTGTAGGCTCTGACATCATGCCTCTGAAACTTCCACAGGTGGGGGCATCAAGGGCACTTCATGATCCTCCTGTTGTTTAGCCACTAAGTTGAGTTCGTGAACCTCATGGACTGCAGCACACCAGGCTTCCCTGTCCTTCACTATCTCCTGGAGCTTGTTCAAACTCATGTCCACGGAGTCAGTGATGCCATCCAACTGTCTCCTCTTCTGTCACCCCCTTCTCCTCCTGCCTTCAATCTTTCCCAGCATCAAGGTCTTTTCCAATGAGTCGGCTCTTGACATCAGCTGGCCAAAGTATTGGAGGTTCAGCTTCAGCACCAGTCCTTCCAATGAATATACAGGGTTGATTTCCTTTAGGATTGACTGGTTTGACCTCCTTACTGTCCAAGGGACTCAAAGTCTTCTCCAGCACCACAGTTTGAAAGCATCAGTTCTTCGGCATTCAGCCTTCTTTATGGTCCAGTTCTCACATCCATTCATGACTATTGGAAAAACCAAAGCTTTGACTATATGGATCTTTGTTGGCAAAGTGATATCTCTGCTTTTTAATACACTGTCTAGGTTTGTCATAGCTTTTCTTCCAAGGAGAAAGTATCTTTTAATTTCATGGCTGCAGTCACAGTCCACAGTGATTTTGGATCCGCAGAAAATAAAATCTGCCTCTGTTTTCACTTTGGGTGACCAACATATCTGATTTTAAAACTAGAAGCCCTGAGACCTCCCTGCCTGGTGTCCGGTGGCTAAGGTTCTGTGCTCCCAATGCAAGGGGCCCAGGTTCCATCCCTGGTCAGAGAACTAGATCCCACATGCTGGAACTAAGAATTCATATGCTACAACTAAGACCCAGCACAGCCAAATAAATAAATAAAAATTACTAAAAAAGAAAACCGCTGAAAGTCCTGTGTCCTGGGACTCCTCTTAGTCTGGGAAAGGTGAAGTGGACCTTGGTCACCTTAACTTCAGCACATTATATGTCCTTTCCCCAGGGCCTTTGCATTCGCTGTTTTCTCAGATATTGGTACGACTAGCTCCTTCACATCACTCCAATCTCTGTTCCTACTCACCTTCCTCAGAGAGGAGTATCTTCAATAGTGTGCATACGCACTCACACACACAGATGCACACGCACACTCATGGTCAGTCCCTGTCCATTAGCAGATATTTTTCTTGTGATACAAGTGAACAGGACCGAGGCAGCCCCTCTCCAGGCCCAAAAGGAGGCTCTTCGAGCACCAGCATTCACTGTAAGCCATTACAGCCAGCAGTTGCCCTGCCCAGAAACTGTGTCTGTAGACTGGGCCTGCATCCTTGCCTTGTGGGGAAGGAGAGGTCTCTGGCCTCCACGGACCAACATGGAGACAAAGCCCATCCCAAGCAACCTGGGTCTCTCCAGGGATGTCCAAGGGGATAGCAACAATAGTTTCCAACCATTGGGATCAGCGTTCCAACAATGGGTTAGATATTTTGAAATCCCAGCTGTCCTGGAAGTCTGGCCAGTCTTTTCTGTGGTTGGGAGCCTGGCTCAAACGCCTTTGTTCCTTGGACAGACTTGGCCCTCCAGAGGGCCCAGCCTCTCAGACTGTCTGGCCAGGTTTGAAAGCCTGCAGTGGCCAGCGGCTGGCAGTGAGAGTGGAATGTGGCCACCCTGCCATAGCCACAGACAACCCTGGGGATACAGGCAGGCCTCCATTTCCTCCTCTCCCCACCGCCTGCTCCCAGCTGGGAAAACCCTGGCACACCAGCTGACAGGGCCTGGGTCTAGCTGGGGTCTCTACTCCTCCCACGAGCTGGGCATATCTGACCTCAGGCTGGGTGTTCAGGCCTGTGGGCTGCCCACTGCATAGGGATTCTCCTGGCCACCTTCACTGGACGAAGTTTTGAGGTATTCAGAAGTTGACCCTGTGAGCAATGGTTGGTTATGAACTCATTCAGTCAATGAGCAATCCCCTGGCACCTGCTCTGTTCCAGGCTGGCCTCAGTCCTGTGTTCAGGGGAGGTGGCTCAGACAGAAAAGAATCCCCCTGCAGTGCAGGAGACCCACGTTCGATTCCTGGGTTGGGAAGATCCCCTGGAGAAGGGAATGGCAATCCACTCCAGTATTCTTGCCTGGAGAAGTCCATGGACAGAGGAGCCTGGTGGGCTACAGCCCATGGGGACACAAAGAGTCAAACATGACTAAGGGACTCAAACACTCACACACACACAGCTGCTTCAAGGGGCTCTCAGTGCAGAAGGATCCAGGCTGCACCTTTCTGTATGGTTACCTGCAGTAGAGGCTGGATCAAGAGTTGCCTGGCTGAGGTTGGGAGATGGCTCCACCTGAGAAAAGTGAGTGGGGACAGGTCCAGCAGGGTGTGAGTGCCCATGCCAGGGAGGGTGACCTTGCCCCACGGATGGTAGGGAGTGAATTTTTAATCAAAGCAGGGACATTTTCAGATTTGCTTTGTATTCTTGCTGTGATTTTTGGTCATTGTCCACTGACTGTGGAGGATGCTTTTCTGGACTAAGTCATTTTAATCCCCACAGCTGCCCTGTGAGTACCGTCACTGGATAGATGAGGGAACTGAAGCCCAGAGAGGCTAAGTAAGTTGCCCAAGGTCACACAGCCAGCAGGAGCTGGGATCTCAGCCAGGTGCCAGGCTGCATTCTGGAGGCCGACTTGGAGGGGCAAGAATGAGACAGGGGGCCTAGACACAGTGGTGATGGCCTGAGTGGGGGCCAGGGCATTCTAGAGACGGAGCTGAGAATGGTGTGGGCAGCTGGTCCATGGCCAGCTAGCCTGAGGGTGTGCTTGTCCCCAGGCTTTGGTGGGCAGACGGGTGGATGAGGACAATCAGGCCAGATGCTGGACAGTGGCTAGACCTCCCACCCCTTCCCTCTGGGGAGTTGCCTGGGTCTGAGGGGCCTGTTGTCTGGCTGTCACCCTCCCCGAAACACTCAAGAGAGCCCAGGAAGGGACCCATATCCTTGGAGGGCTGTGATCAGTGGGTCCCAGAGTCCCGAAGCAGGGTGCATCTGGGGAGGGGAAGGACNGAGAGCAGTGTCTTCTCCCCAGCTTGGCGTTCAAGCCTCTCAGCTCTCTCCAGGCTTGCCTTCCCGATCTTGAGTCCTTCTTGTCCTGCAACAGCCCTCCCCGAGATTCATCACTCCACGAACATTACTGGGACTTCAGGACCCCTTTGCTGTCCTTGTTCCTCCTGCCTCCACTGTCCCTTCCTCTTGTCCCAACCACACCCGTGGACGAGACCTCGATTATACGATTCTTCCCTGATTCTTTGTGTGTCTCTCTGAGGCCTCTCCCCTTCCTTCTGGAGCATTTTTATCCCTCTCTCATAGCCCTAGGAACAGATCTTCCAATTGTCAGGAAGGGTGCTTGCCTCTCACTGGACGGAGCTTTCTGAAAGAAAGGTTTCCTATTTCCTCCCGGCGTGTTTGCACGTGGACTGGCTCATCAGCAGGTGTGAGATAATGGCCGGTAGGGATGAACCGTCCTATAGTGTTTATTACCATAAATCTGCATATAGCACATAGCACATTTACACAGAGTTCCTGCTCTCCATGCCTCTTCATCTTTTTTTCTTTTTTTTTTTTAACTTGAGGATAATTGCTTTACAATGTGTTGGTTTCTGCCATACAAGGTTACACATCAGCCATAATTATACATATATCACCTCCCTCTTGGATCTCCCTCCTCTCCCCTCATCTCTCCCCTCCTAGTCTTCAGCAGAGAGATTGGGGAGGGGGAGCGGGAAAGCGGCAGATAAAGAAATGAAAGGGCTCCAGGGCCCCAAGTTAGGGTGAGAAATGTGGAATGTCAGGGCTGGAAGAGGTGTTTAAAATAATGTAGTCTCATCTCTTTGTTTATTGTAGTATAGTTGACTTACAATGTGTTATTTCTGCTGGACAGCAAAGTGATTCAGTTATACATGTGTATACATTCCTTTTTATATTCTTTTCCACTTTGCTTTATGACAGTATTTTTTTTAATCTATCAGATGGATTTATTATGGGCTGATATGATTGCTTGATAACCTTTATGGACCTTTATTGAATGTTTTTTTCTGCATGTTGCTATAGTCATTATTAAATGCTAATAAAATAGTAGTAGTTATTAATGTTAATAAAATAACATTAATGTTATTAAAATGTTGTGGAATAAATGTTAATAAAAAGAAGTAAAGGTTATTACTCTTGACAATGTGAATATTGGCATAATCTCTCTTTTTTGCTCGCACAAGATATTAAATGTAGTTCCCCATGCTCTGCAAGTAGGGCCTTGCTGTTTATACATTCTCCATATTCTAGCTTGCATCTGCCAACCCCAAGCTCCTAGATCTCTGATTTCTAGACTAAGAGACAGAGGTTCCCAGAGGTGACTTGTTGACCATCATATAAGCAGTTAACTACACAATGAGGTCGCCTAACTGTGGTCACTTTGTCTGGTGGTTGCTGGAGAAGACTGTCCATCAGTGCTACCAGGGTTTTCAGTGTTTGCCTGGATTCCCCCGTGTGATCTTGTCAGTCTCACTCACTGCGTTCTTGTCTGAAAATCCTGGGAAGCCTGCTCTAAACCACTCTATGCCCAGTCCTGGGTGGGGGAGCCAACTTCAATTCAAAACACCACTTGCTCTGGAACCCCAGGTCCTCAGCACCTTCCATCAGAACGGCTGGCTTCCTAGCTCTGCCTAACTCTGGGGTGTGACCTCGCAATGGATTTTAGATTATAGTTGATGGAGGAAGAAAAAGAAAATTGAAATTAAAACTAAATGAGAGCAGCATACAGAAACATGGGGAGAAGAGATTTGAGAGCTGGGAGCCTGGGCTCTAAAAGGGGAAAGATGTTTTTCCCGTGAGAAAATCGTGTACCGACTTCCAAGGAGCTTCCTGTAGGGGCAGAAACTCCCATGTTCCCAGACTCTCTCCACTAAGAAAAGGAGAAGGCTCTGGACTTCAGCTTTCTCCAGATGTTGGGCTGATGGAGTTGGGCTCAGGCTCAGGGCTGGTGAATGAGGTATCCTAGGACAACTGACATGTCCTCAGAACTTCTTTTGCCACTAGATTTAGGAACCAGTTAGGGTGAAGGGGAGAGACGCAAATACCCGCTTCTCCCCAACTCAGCCACCTTTCGTGAGCTGGATTCTCAAGCTCTGTGAAGAAGTGATTTCTGTCTTCTCCCTGTTCAGGCCTCTTTGGAGAAAATAAGACAAACGGGGTCAGAGGAGGGCAGCCCAGTCAGTTGGGTGTCCCAGCTGGGGAAGTGCCCGCGGAGCTGGGCACCAGTCTGATGCGCACCCTTGTCCAGGTGAGCCTGGGCCAGCCCAGATTTTCTCTCATCTGCTGTGAGGTGATGGGGGTAAACAGCCAGCCTGGGGGAATCCCCGGGTGCTGTCCCAGACTCTGCTTTCTCCCTTTCCATGAAAATGTTTGTCGTACATACTTTGAAGAGATTTGGAACATACTTTGAAGAGACTATAAAATCTAAAGAAAGTCTTTTATCTGCCAATCAGGGACTTACTTGGAGGGTCCCAGCCTTAGGGGTCAGATCTGGCCAGAGGTCCAAGAGCAATCTCCCCTGAATCTCAGATGTGAGCTGTGCCTTCCATGTAGGGGCTGAGGTTTGGATTTGCCGTGTCCCCAAATGGCTTTCGGCTGCAGGTCAGGGACTCCTGTTGCCAGGAGGAACTTGCTTCCACAATCTGGCTGGCTTGGCATGCTGGCCCTGTCCAAGCAGCCATGGGCTGTGGACCACAGAAATGGTCAGATGTTGTGGTGTGGGCCTGTTTAATCAGAAGCATCGTTGGTAAGAGTTTTCAAAGTTTCTCCATCGCACACATCCACCTTGGATTTTGTCTCACTCTGCCCACAGTTTCTCAGGGTCACTAGCATTTATTCCCCATCTCTGTGCTCAGAAAAGAAACTCTCAGTTCTATTAGCTATCTGAAGTGGGACAGGATTTCTGAGATAGCTGGAGCTCAGGTCAGGAGAAGGGATGGAGAAGGAGGTCTAAAGCCTCATGTTACTTTCTGTCTTCAGACAGACATTGAAGAAGCTATCAGGTCCTGATTTTCCAATTACTGTGACACACAAACTCTCTTCTTAATCTTTTTTTTTTGGACTGTGTATTTACTTTTGGCCCTGGATCCTTTTCCTGGATTTCTTTCGATTGGCTATGGAAACCAAAGCACAGGGAATTTAGTGATATTATTTCCAAAGCCTGCCATAGACTGGTTTTCTGATCTTAGGGATAGCTGAGAGAGTCCATTTCTTAAACCCTCTTTTGTTACCCGAGGGGAATCAGGTTGGCTACTTTTTCTCTGCATATGAGGCAGAGAAGCAAGTGGGTTAGATTCTGTAGGACTTCAAAATGCCAAACAGAGAACAAGAAGACTCATCTGGGTCCAGAGCTGGCGAGGGTGATGAGCTGTTAGGCGTCATTGGAACCAGGCTAACTGGAGTTCCTGGAAATTTTCCTGAGGGCATCGTGTCCCCAAATTCCATCTTTTGCCTCATCGGAGAGGGTCTGGCTTGGCAGAACAATTTTCCAGGAGTGAAATTCTCTCTTCCTTTTTACCCTTCTCTCCCTTCCATTTAAAATCTTGTCTCTACTCCACTGATTTCTCCAGGTTTTCCATTTAGAAACAAGGACCTATAAAGAATAAGGAAACAAAACATCTGCTGGTTGTCACGTGTGCTTCCAGAAACAGTGCTCAACTACTATTTAAGACCCCAAAGTCAGCATTTCCAAAGAAGCATCTGAAGTGGGCTCTAGGAGAAGGGTGGCCGCTTGACTCCACCCAGGGACCACGAGTTCCTTGGGAGGTTGGGCCATGTCTTCCTCTGGGTTCCTCTGACTAGCCTGCACTGCATCAGCCCCCAGAGGATGCAGAGAAAGATTTGTCCCTTAACTGACCAGAGATGAGCCACCGCCGCTGACTGCAAGAGACTCAGAGATCTGGTGTGGCCAAGAGCAAGTGCGTGCAGCCAGGCCCCCCTGGAGTGTGTGACCTCGCTGTGTGACCTTGGGCAAGTTTTTAATGTCTCCAGGCCTTGAAATCTTCATGAATGAGTGGGGATGATAGGATCTGCCTTATAAGGTTGCTGTAATGATTCAGTAACATCGAGGAGATGCTTAGCAGAGTCCTGGCCCAGAGTGAGCACTCGCTCCTTGGTCGCTGTCAGCAGATGTAAATTTGTCTACATGAGGCTCCTTTCTTGGCGCGTACAGTCTCTAATGTGACGGGGGAGGGCTGGCTTTCTCCTCTGTGTCAGCCCCTAGGCGATGAACTTCTTATCCCTTTCGGTGCATTTACAATGTCTAAATCCACAACTCCTGGGCCCTAGGAGATGCTCTCTGTTTGATGAATAAATTAATAAACGGACTCATTCATTAAGTGCGGATGGACACAACTCATAGGGTGAATGTCTAACTGCTTCTTTGGAGAGGAGAGGATAATGTGACCTGCCAAGACCCCCAGCACTGACTTGCTTAGAGCCTCAGCAGCTGCAGACAGTGCTGAAGACAAGAACTCACTGGGAATGGCGGTTTTGGGCAGTCTTGTGGTTTCCATTCTGCCCTTAACCCAGGNCACACATACATATATAAACAAGAAAAAAGAATCCACCTTGCAATGCAGTGGATATGGTTTGATCCCTGGTCCAGGAAGATTCCACATGCTTTGTGCGGGGCAACTAAGCCTGTGAACCACAGCTACTAAGCCTGCACTCTAGAGCTTGGGAGCCACAACTACTGAAGCCCATGTGCCCTTAGAGCCTGTGCTCCACAACAAGAGAAGCCACCACAATGAGAAGCTCAAGTATCACAACAAAGAATAACCCCTGCTCGCCACAACTAGAGGACGAAGCAACGAAGACCCAGCACAGCCGAAAAGAAAAGGAGAGAGAAAAAAAACAACAGACAGACATGCACATCTCAGCTCTCTCAGAGGTGGTAAAGAGCCCCCTCCCCATGTTTGTAAGCAGGGTTACTAGCTGTCTAGCTTCCTGGTTCCCCCAGACCCAGTAAAAGACCCAGGTGTGTCCGCTTGCCTTTGACACCTGCTTCATGGTGGTGGTGGGGGCTGGTGGGCCCCCCTGGAACACTGTGGGGGCCCATTTATCAGCCTGGGTGGGTCTTCCCAGAGCCCCTGGGTGCCTCCTGCTCTCCTGCACAGGGAGGATGGAGGCCAAGCCGGGGATGGGGGCTTCTAGCCTGGACAAGAGGAGTGTGGGTGATGCTCGTGGGAACTAGGGGAGGACATCAGGCAGCAGGACTGTACGAGCCAGGGCAGGGAGGTGGGAAGCAGGAGGCACATTTGAGGACAGAGAGAATCTCTGGGAGGAGTCTGTAGGTGCCCCAGGGAGTGGGAGGGGCACAGCCAGGCCTCATCTCTGCAGCCCCGGTGCCTGAGCAACAGCAGCCTCCAAGCTAGTCCTCCACAGGTGGGTGCATGTTGTGGGGGGCTCCTTGGATTCACCCCAAAGCTGAGAATCAGAAGACATCTTCCCCAGCCCCCTGGGTGTGATGTCCTTGGAGCTCACTGTTTTGAAAACACAGCCAAGTGTAGTAGCACCTCTGGGTCTAGACTCAGGGGGGTCTAGACTGGGTAACTGCTCAGGGACCACTCTGCACTCTGCAACCCTGGCCTCTGCTGGGTGGGCCCTGAGACCAGCTGCGGCTGCCAGGAAAGAATCATCTGACTCCCCCGAGCTCAGTCTGGCACCCCCATGCTGGCCACTTGCCTGTAAACACAAGCCAAGGTGCCCCCCACCTCGTGTGGGCCCAGGCTTCGTGGGAGCCAGTGATTACAGACCAAAGGGCCCGGCTGCATTTGTCTGGCCCTGGCCCTGGGCCGGAGGAGGAGGCGGGTGGGCAGGCAGGCAGGCAGGCAGGCATATGGTTTGAATTACTTGAGCTGCCTCTTGGCACCTTATCCCTCAGCTGGGGGTATGCAGGCTCCCTGGACGGCTACCCCACCACCCTCCCACCCACCACAACCCTGGAGTGACCCCCCCACCACCCAGAAAGTAGAGCCTTTTGCTGTCAACTCCCCCTGCCTAGGCCTTGTGCCTCTCTGTTGCCAGGTATCTGGTTGAGCAAGGGGCAGCCCTCTCTGCCCCCACTCAGGCTAGCTTCTTTGGCACCCTGGAAAGTTGGGGAGCCACGGCAGGGTCACACAGAGCGGGCTCAGCAATGTGGCGGAGGCTGGCTGGGAGGCTGAGCATGGTGCTCTTCCCCATCCAGTCTGGATCCCCATGGGGCCACTCCTTTGCTCTCTGACCACTGAGCTTCTCCCCCAGGTGGCTGTCTGGGCCCCCAAGTTGGCTTTTATAAAAATGTTTACTTGGCTGCACCAGGTCTTAGTTGCAGCATGTGAACTTTTAGTTGCCGCCTGTGGGATATAGTTCCCTGACCAGGAATGAGCCTGGGCTCCTGCATTGGGAGCAGGGAGTCTTAGCCACTGGGCCACCAGGGAAGTCCCCCTCGAGCTGACTTTGAAGCCAGATAGTCCTAGGTTCAAACTCCAGTTCTGATCCTTGTTAGCTGAGTCCCAGTTTCCTCATCTGTGCTCTGCCCCACCCAGCTCCTCCTCCCCAGCCCTTCCATCTGCACTGGCCCCCACCCCTTCCATCCTCCCTGCCCCCCACCCCTTGTACCCACCGGACAGGGGCCTGTGAAGCTCCGCGGTGATGCCTGAAGTCCTTTGCACCCATTCAGCCTGCCCAGGCTCCATGCATGGCGCTACCATCAGTGTAGGTGACATGGTCTGAGGAGGCAGGCAGGGGCAGGTGGGCAGGCTGGAGAAGCTTGGCCAGCCCAGCGAGGGAAGAGCCCTTGGTGAGAGCCAGAAGGGCTGATTCTGGGCCTCGGCCTGGCCCATAGCTCGTGCCTTCTGACCCTTGAAGGGCTCCCCCAGTCTTTGCTCAGGGAAGCTGGGAAACGCCTTGTACTTCCTGGGGAGGGGGCCCAGTAAGACTGCTGAAAACAACTCTGGGCTCATTCCATAGCACCCCATGGGTGCTTCCACTCCTCATTAAGAAATCCTGTGGGGTCCAGCTGGGGCTGGGGGCTGGGGTCAGAGGTCAAGGGTGGGGGGCTGGAATTGCTCCTGGGGCAGCACATTTTTCTCTTCTGAAAACTTATCTTAGCAAAGAGATCACGGAACAATCGGACTCTTTTCCGGGCCTCTGCGGTCCACAGACGGCCAGCCCATCCCCTTGGTGGGGGCTCCGAGGGGGCCGGGAAGTTGAAATTTGTAAAATGTCTGTAGGAGGGGAAGAAAGGCGCTTTGTGTGGGGCTGGGGCCCTGGCCATTGGTCAGCTCTGAGGCCCCCGGCCACTCCCAGCATGCTCCCCTCCCCGGGGACGGCTGCACTCGCCGGCCCTGAGGCCAGCCCTAGGGTCTCTGCAGGCCCTCTTCAGTCCCTACACCCACTGTGTCCAGGCCTTGGGGACCCGGGGCCCTGGGGTTACCCCGGCTCTGAGGGCACAGGCCTGGCAGGGAGGCCTGCCCAGACCTCAGGATGTTTCTCTACTGGAAGAAGAGGGGTGCCTACGAGCTGGAGGCCCTGCCTAGGGCCCTGGCCGAGCTGGAGCTGGGGGCTGTGGAGCGCTTCTCCTGGAGCTCCACCCTGGACATCATCGAAGACCTTGGGGGTAGGTGCAGGCCCACTTTTCCAGGAGGGTGCTCTTGAGGCTTGGACACCTGGTCTACCTGGCTGCCTCCCTCTGGCCAGAGCCTATGGCACACTCACCATATATGTGCTGCTGCCGGTCACTTACTGAGCAACAGTATGGGGACCAGGCCCCTCCTGAGAGCCACTGCTGGTGGAGGAGAGGTGCCTGAGCTGGAGAATCCAGGGGGGCTTCAGGGCAGAGTAGGCCAGTGCGGGCAGTGTGGGCCCCACAGCTGGGCTGGAAGCAGGGCAGCTGGGGCTAGGGGCAGCAGTGGCCGGTGCTGTGCTTCAGGCTTAGACTCTGCCTCCACAATCCAGGCCGGGTGGTGGGACGAGTCCTTCTGGAACATTCAGGTTCAAGACCCCAGGATATGTGCCATTTCTCCTATTTTCCTCATTGTGGGTGAGGAAACAGAAGCACAGAGAGATTAAGCCCCTCAAGAGGCAGCAAGTGGGACCTTCCTGGCAGTCCAGTGGTTAAGATTCCACACTTCCACTGCAGGGGGTGTGGGTTCGATCCCTGGTCAGGGAACTAAGATTTCACATGAAAAAAAGATAAAGGCAGCACAGGTGGTGGGGGATGCCGAGCCCGATGGACTCTTTGGTGCCAAATTGATGGGGATAATGATACCTATGGCATCGTGGGGTTGCTGAGGGGACTACCTGGGGTGACACATGGAGCCCTTCAAACGCTACCCGCCGCAAAGCAAGGGCATGGTCCTGCCCAGCTGTTATCATGGTCATTTAATTGCAGCCTGGCAGAGCGTTCAGCCTCAGGCCAGCACCTCCGATTCTGTAGGGACAATTCAGTGTCCAGGACAAAGGGAGTCCAGGTCTGGCCTGCAGAAGCCAGCAGGGCATGGCGTCTCAGGCCTCGGCCCTTTTCTCTTTTGGCTTCGTCTCAGGCCCCAGGCTCTGCCCACTTCTCCAGGTTGCAGACCCAGAGGCTCGGGAACCTTTCCTAGGAGCAATTCCCCAGCCTGGCGTGGTCCTTCCCTGACCCATCCTTGCAGCCAGAAGGCTCAGAATGTGATGGGTAGGCCTGGGATCCACCATGGACAGAGATCGTGTAGGGTGTGGGTTCAGCAGGCAGGGTGGTGCTGCACCCAGAGGGGAGACTGGATGCCTGGTGGGCGTAAATGGCAGGTGTCCTGTCTGTGAGGAGCCCTGTTCAGCCAGCTGTCCTATTGGCCAAAGTGGATAGGGGGATGTGGCTGCTGGGAGAGTTGGGGTGGGCAGAGTGCTCACCTGGGGCCCAGGATCATAGGCACCTGTGCAGGAGGCGGGGAGGGAAGCAAGGGGAGGCGGGAGAACTGCAGGGGAAGGCTCGGGTCAGCTGGGTAGAAAGTTCACTGTCTCTTCTAGCCCAGCCGGGCACCATTCTGGAACCAGAGCGTGGGTTGGGGGCAGTGGCATGGGGTGCAGTCTGAGTCCTGTCCCCTTGTCCTGCTTCAACTGGCAGGTTCCTATCCACAGAGGCAGGGAAGGTGGACAAGTTCTGGCTAGAGACCAGACAGTCCCAGACACCAGCCGGGGAGGCCCAGCAGGGGCCAGATCCCCCGCTTCTTATTGGGTCTCTGGGTCCAGTCACTGCGGAGTGCTAAGCAAGCTTTGCTGTTGTTGGGCCCTCACCCCTCCCCAGGGCTCTGGAGCAACTTCTGTGAACCTTCTCCCCTTCCCCCAGCCCCTTCAGCCAGGGCTGTCTCCGGGGTCCCACGGCTAGCATTTAAAGGGGACTTGCCCCGTGCCAAGGCTTCCCTTGGCTCCCGGCATCTCCATGCCCCCTCTTTGAGGCAGGGACAATTCCTGCAGTCCTCTTTGCTCTGAAAGGGTAGTCAGCGCTCAGCAGCGTGCTAAGTGGTGGTGTCTAGATCCACAATGCCACAACTCCCGTCCTCTGCCTTGGAGCCGCAGGACCAAGCCCTGTTCACTGTCACAATCCCCTGCCTCGTAGCCCCAGCACATCGTGGGTGGGTCACAGTGTGTGAGCAGGCCTCACGGGTGATCTGAGGCAGGTGAGTGGGAGAGCTGGGCACACAGCTGTCTGTGTGGGCTCTGTCCTCTGCATCCAGCCAGCGCCTGGCCTGGGCCCATCAGGGGTGGGCGGTGGGCCTCAGCTCTGGCTCAGCCCCTCGATGGGGGCGCAGCGGGGAGCTTATGCATGGAGCGTGACTGTCCTGAACTGGAATCTCGCACCAGTTTCTGCAGTCCTGCTCCTGTTCCTCCCTCGGCCACTCTCAGTTCCTCCAAGGACCTTGGGGAGGAAGTCTGTGGTGGTGGACAAATGTGCAGGTGCCCGCAGCAGCCTCGGCCACAGGAAGTGGCTGGCCAGCCCCAGGCTTGTGTGCAGGAACTGTGTGGACAGTTTCTGTGGCCTCAGAAAGGAATTCTGATGTGTCCTCCCACGTCTTCTTACTGAGTCCAGGCATGCGGGTAGGCAGGGCAGAGGATGGGGGGTCTCTATTTTCAGGAGGCGATGCCATTGTTTGTTATGGGCTATAGTCAGGAACAGCATGGTCCAGGTTTCTTCCTCCAGCTGTTCCCCACTTGACTGCCCTACCCCACGATGCTACATGGGGCTTTCTTTCTCAGGCCGCTATGATGCTCTGACCAGTATCTTTGGTTGGGAGAGGCGGGTGGTTCCTGAGATCAGCAGGCATTTGCTCAGGACATACCCCTCTGGCTCTTGGGCAGCTTTGGGTCAAATCTCGCCCTTCTGCAAGCTGCTCTGATGATGGGGTTCAGTTCTAGCTGAGCCCGCAGCAGCTGCCCAACCAGAGACAGGCTTCCAGGAGGGCTGGGTTTGCGTGGGAGGGGGCATTCAAGGCCACAGCTGCTTCCTGGGAGGGGCAGCCTTTGCCTGGCCAGGCTCCAGATTGGGAGCTGCTGGGTAGGAAAGCTCTGTCTCCTTGAGACAGAAGAGTTCATGGTGTCAGGGGAGACTTACAGGTAAGGGGCTCCCTTGAGGAATGACAAGGGTGGTTTCTTGTACACTTGTCTCAGCCCAGAGCCAACTAGGAAAGGGAGAACTTATGTGACAATGAAGAGATCAGTTCACAGGTGCTAAGCACATATCTGTGCCAGGAACCATGGGGGCACCATAGGGATTGTGTGGCCTAATAGTTAAGAGTACAAACTTGGAGTCTTATGGTTCTAGGCTCAAGTCCCAGGCTCATCTCTCACAAGCTGCATGACCTTGGGCAAGTTGCCCAATCCTCTGAGTTTCAGTTTCCTCACCTGTAAAATGGGCATGACCATCAAACCTCCCTCTCTCAATTGTCTAGAAAAATGCTAGGCCCTAGAACTTTCATTACTTACTTTTTTTTGGCCACATGTGCACTTCATTTCAGTGTGCTGGCTTCTCTAGTTGCAGAGCACTGGGTCAGTAGTTATGGTGCATGGGCTTAGCTGCCCCGTGGCATGTGAGATCTTCCTGGACCAGGGATTGAACCCATTTCCTGAATTGGCAGGCAGATTCTTAACCACTGAACCACCAGGGAAGTTGCTTTCATTTAGATTTTTTTTTACTAGTCATATTTTAAAAAAACAAAACGGAATTCCCTGGCGGTCCAGCGGTTAGGACTCCATGCTTTCACTGCTGAGGGCTAGGGTTCCCACAAGCAGTGCAGCACAGCTAAAAATAAATAAAATAAAACATATAAATAAAAAGGCAAAACAAAAACAAGCAAGTGAAATGAATTCTAATAATACAATATATTTAATCTAATAAATTCCCAAAACATTACCATTTCAACATATAATCAGTATAAAAAAATCATCAATGAGATTTTTACATTCTTTTTTTTTTTGCACTAAGGCTTCAGTTTCTGCGGTGTATTTCACATGCACAGCACATCTGTGTGGACGAGCCCCTTTGCACATGCTTAGTAGCTGCAATGGCCAGTGGCTGATTTTTAGGGTTAGACCATGCTGCAGAGGGTTTGACTCTGAAATAAGACCATGTGGGATAAGCACACAGTGCCCTGTGGGTGCCCAGAAGGTTAGAACTATTGCTATTGGCAGGTGTTTCTGGAGTGGTCCAGTGGGGAAGACAGGTCCAAAGTCAATTCAAAGGCCCATCCCAGGACAATGGGATTGAAGAGGGAGTGATTCATTTGGAATTTGGATGTTCTGAGATCCAGGGGCCTTCCGATGTTCTCTATATTCGACTTGGGCCTTCGAGAGCAGGGTGTCAGTAGACAGCAGACTGAGATGAGAAGGATATGGCAGGGGCAGAGGAACAGAACCAGGAAGGGCTGGGCCAGGGTCAGAAGCTCATTTCCGTCCCAGGAACCCCAGTGAGTAACAGGGAGGGGGTTGAGGTGAGGCGATAGGGAGTGGTGGGGACTGTGGAGGGTGGAAGGGTGTGTGCCCGTCTCAGGCAGACACAATCGGGGCACTGGAGCCGTCAGGAATATGGGTCCAGAGCTGCCAGGCTCCTCTGGTTTGTTCATGGAAGCCAGAAATCTGGATTTTTATGTGAAATCTGACTTTTTAAAGTTGGCAACCAAGGCAAATTCTTTTGAAGCACTATGCTCGGCCAAACAAAACATGTCTGCCGGCCGGCTTCTGCCCAGGCGCCCTGTCGGCCAGTTGTGGTGGAGACCGTGTTGGAGAAGGGAAAACGGCATCGTGTGACTAAGATAGAGGGTGGGGGAAGCTGGCGTGTGGGTTGGTCTGCCTGGCGGAGGGGCCCTGACTTTCCTGAGGAGGTTGGGGAGCCACAGAGCCCACAGAGGCCAGAAGGCAGCTGGGCTGTTTCAGGCTAAGAAAGAAAGACTCTGGCACCTTGGGATGGGCAGCAAGTTCTAAGTTCCAGGTCTGCCTGGAGATGGCTAAGGGCCTGCAGCCGGAGACCCGCACAGGCTGACTCAAGTCAGAGTGGTATTCCCAGGTGGGGATCCTGAGGGGATTGAGAGCAGGAGGTGGAGGCAGCCCTCAGGAGCTGCCCCACGGTCACAGCCTCTCAGCTCCAGGGCTGTTTCCACTGATTAGCTGCTCCGATGGGTCCCCTTGGTCTTACTCCCCATTAACAGGGACTCAGATACACAAGCAGATCTCATCTGGCTGAGTTCCCCAGACTGAGGAGGGTGCATGGGAAACTCCCCCAGAGCTGGCTGAGGTCTCCAGGTCCCGGGAAGCCCAAGTGACAAAGAGGATGCTGCTGGGTGGTGGAGAATGGCCATGCTTTCCACCCCACCCTCAAGCCAGCTACATCCTGGCAGGCAGGGCTCGGGCAGGGCCATCAGGGTCCTCCTAGGGCTGTCTCCCATCTCAGCTACCTTTGCCCCCAAGCTAGAGTTAGGACGGGCGTCCTTGGCCCTTCACACAGCTGAGGAAACAGAGATGAGGAAACAGAGATTCCAAAAGGGATATCAGAACTGTGTGATTCTGTGAACTGAGTGAGGCGGGGCTGGCCTGAGAGTGCTGAGAGTTAGCAGGGTCCCTTCTCAGAACCCCAGGCTCACACTCACCAAGAGCAGCCTGGGGGACACTGCGCCGTCGCTTCCCTCTCACCCTGGAAGCTTCAGGGCACTGATGGAGCCCCTTGTGCCACAGTTCTTGCACACAGCCTCCTCCTCTCGACAACCCCCTATGCTGCTTTCCAAAGGGCCTTGCTGCCCACTGGGCCCCACATGAGCTCCTCAAGGCTTGTCAGGGTCACCAGTGAGTCCCCAGGGCCCAGCTCAGGGCTAGACACAAGGTAGGCCCTCCAAGGACTTACTGTGTGTTTGCTGAGTGAATCCAGAGAACCCAGAAGACCTGGGATCCGTCACTCTTCCCTCTGCCAAGAGTCTGCGAGGGAAGGGACTGGGTCCTGGTCACCCATGAGTCCCCAAGGGTCAGTCCATGAAAGGGGGCAGACACCTTACTCTGGTTGGGGAAGGGACCAGGGTAGCCTTTGGGAGAGAGACCTGGGCCCCAGGGGAAACTTCCATACCTGGGGCTCATCTACCCAGGGCCCCCCGGCACCCACCTCCAGGTACGATGGGGTCTGGGCAGGCTTAGGAGCACGCTGAGTCCCTTGGGAGAGTCTTTGCCAACTCCCCAGGGCTCCATTTCTGTAGTTAAAAGTGTTTTGTAATGATTAAGATGCTGTCCAAGTATCTCGTGATGCTATTTACACAAACTACAAGATCAGGCAAAACTAATCGAAAGAGAGTTCAGGACCATCCCCTCAGAGGGGAGAAGCTGACAGCCCCCACGAGGGAGACTTCCACATGGGGGCTGGTGATGCTCTACTTCTTAACCTGGGTGCTAGTTATTTTGCACGAATACGTTTTTGTGAAAATTTTATTGAGCTGTGTACTCATGAGAGCTGCACTTTTCTATACCAATTTATTTTACACTTTCATAAAGTTTTTAAAATGCTAAACAACACCAAGATCATAGCAATAAAACATTAGTCTCCAGGTCCCCGCCACTTATGGAACCCGTACCCCATCCCTGAGAGCATCTCTAAATGAGAAGAGAGGCCTCTGCTGGGGGTGGGTGGCAAAAGAAATCGGGAGCTGTCCTGACCTGCGTGCCTGTCTACAAGAAGGCATCATTTCCACTGAGATGGTACCTTTCGGACGAGGAGAAATAGCAGAGCTGTCTAAAATGCCTTCATTTCCACTTTCCAGGAGATTGAGAAAATGTCTCCTGATCACATCAAAAACAGAGGTGTTTTCTTTTGAGGTGGCTGGGAGGCTTGAGCAAGTGGGGGGAGCGGAGGGATAGCGTTTAGTCACACCCACGACTTTTCAGAGAGAGGGGGAGGGTGAGCCGCGTCCTCCCGGGTGATGCCCCGCGCCGCCGGGTGCAGGCTCTGCCCGGCGGGGCGCCGGGAGGAGGGGCGCGGGGGCCGGGGCGCAGGGTCCCGCCCCGTAGGCGGGGCTGCCACTCCGCTCCTCCCACCGCCCACCTGCCCCGCCCCGCCTCTCACAGCCGAGGGTCTCTCGGCCGCCGCGCTCCGGCCTCTCCCCAGGCACCCGGCCGGCGCCCGCCCCCCGCCTCCATCGCGCTCTCCCCCTTCGCCGACCCGCAGCGCCCCCAGCCCCTCCCGCGTTCCCGGCCGCCCCACGCCTCCTCTATGGGTGAGTGCGGGGCCCCCGGCCCGGCCCGGTCCCGCCATGCAGGCCGGCTGGCCTGGCCGCCTCCGCGCCGGCTCGGGGAGGGGCGTTGGCGAGGGGCATCGCGGGCCGGTCGGGGAGTTGGTGGGGGTAGGGGGAGATCAAGGGCAGGGCAGGACCGGCTCCTTCCCCTCAGCAGGCGGGGGCTCAGCCCGCCCCCTCCTCTGGGGAAGGCCTGCTTGAGATGGGAGGTAGACGCCGGTCTCAGAATCAGGGCTGTGGGGGTCCAAAGTCTGTCCCCCTGTCGGTGCGCGCTTCGTCACCCTTTCCCCTGGCCCTGCAAGCTGGCCGGGGTGGGCAGCCTCTTTGCCCCCCTTCCCAGTCCCCTCTGCTGCTGCACCCCAGGAAGAGGGGCAGCTTGGAGGGGGCCAGGTTCTGGGTCAAAGATGGACAGCCAGTGAAGGGACCACCCCAGGCTCTTGCCGGGGAGACCATCCATAGAGGCTACGATGTGGAGGGAAGGAGTAGGAAGGGATCTTGGACCCCTGGAGTCCCCCTTCCCCTCACTGTCTTGCAGGAATCCCCCAGGAACCCTGGGGCCCCAAGGTCACTGAGCCACCCCCCTTTCCCCTCCCCACCCCCCACCAATGGGACAGAGAGAGGGAGCAGTTCATTTCCAAAGATGTTTTCTCCCCCTGGAATCTGGATAATTTCCCTAGGGAGCTGCAACAAGAAAAGGGCTCTGCACACAGATTCCTGTGCAGATAAGTTGGCATTTAAAAGAGAAAGGGACACTGCCCTCCTTTGAAGGGTGCATTGAGGAGACCGCCCCACCCCGTCCTCCGGTCGGGAGGCTCCTGGGCCCTGGGGAGCCAGGGTGCCTCTGCCTGGGGCGCACCCTCCCTGGGCCCCGCCCAACTAGTAACCCTCCTCTCCTCTCCTTTGCAGAAGACCGGAGCCTGGAAGAAGAGAAGGGACTGCGTTGTCAGAACCCTGACTGCATGGACAAGGGCCGGGCTGCTAAGGTAGGGAGGCTGGCAGGCCTGGGGGCCGCTGGGGCAGAGGGGGCAGGGTGCTAACCACCCCCTCTATACAGGCCCGGAAATCCATGGGGCCCTGGCTAGGGTGCAGCTGGCCTGGCCACAGTGTGGCCTTTCAGGGGTGGGCAGGGCTGCAGGATGGCTGGTTTAGGAGGCAGAGGGGCTGACCTTGGTTCAGAAAGAGCAGAGTTGGGGGGGACTTCTATGAAGGCAGCAAGAGCAGGGGTGCCTCAAAGCCCTTTCTTGCCCTACGGTCCTTAGAGCCCTGAGGTGACAGGCACTGCTGCTCAATGTCACTGATGAGGAAGCTGAGAATCAGCAGGCAGACACTCCCACCCTGCAACCAAGGTTCCATTCCAGTGCCCCATGGGCACTCTTCCTGGGGCACCAGGCCACTCTTCAGGCCTGGGCATGGGTCAGGGACACTATGGGACTTTGTGACAGTGACTGCGGCCTGGGGATGAGGAAGGGAAGAGGGGGCCCACTGGTCCTGGAGTGTCAGGACTTGGGAGCTAGGAGTGGACAAAACAAGAGGGATATAGATAAAAATGATGGGGGCCTTCTGCCTGGTCTGTGCTGGGCCCTGTGCCTCATGTGCTGTTTGTGGCAGCTCTGCTGGGAAGGTGTGGGTTGTTGCCCTGTTTTCCAGATGAAGATACCAAGGTTCAGAGATGTCCTGTGACCTGGCCGAGGCGCCACAACTCAGGAGAGACTGAGCCAGGGTTGGAACCCGGGTTGGGCCCCTCCCCGCACGCATTTGAGGGACAGTAGTGGTAATTGCTGCAACTCACCTTGTCACCCCAAGCCCTGAGGACTCTTAATCTCCTCCCTCTGGCCTTCTGACAACTCTCCCGTCATTATTCTCATTTACAGTGGAGAGGTAGCGGGTCACCTGAGAACACATCTTTAAGATGTGGGAGAGCTGAGATTCGAACCCAGAACCCTAATCTGTGTGGTGCCAGAGCCCTGTCCCTAGCCACTGTGCAGCTCAGCTCTGCAGCTGCAGATTAAAGATGCCGCCCCATTACACCCTTCTACCCGGACACAGCCGCTTACATTCTGTACAGGAAGACCATGGCTGGAAGGAACGTGGAGGGCTGTTCTGGGGGTGGGGAGAGGAGGGGTATGCTTCCAGTTGCCATGGTCACCGGCAAGGGGGTGGCTGTGATGTCAGATGCAATCTGCTGGCACGGATGGTGCCTGGCATCAGGGCTCTGGTGTTAGCTGGCTGCCTCTCCCCCATATGGAGGCTCCCGGCAACAAATTGGCCCCAGTTACCCTCAGTTACATCCTGCCAGGGGCCTATGAAGCCTTGGGGCCTCTGCCTGACCCAGAGGGATGGCAAAGGGGGCAGGCCACACTGACCCAGCCTCTTCTGTGGGCAAGCCGCCCCTCAGGCAGGTCCATAAGCTGCCATAGGAAGGGGCAGGGGTGAGGCCTATGAGATGAGAGTTGGTGTCAGAGTGCCTGAGGACCTTCTGCAGCTTCCAGGTCTCAACTCCAGCCCAGCCGTGGGCTGCCTGCTGATGTTGGCATCAGCAGCAGACAGTCACCCAGCCTGCAGGGGGAGAGCCCTAGTTCTGTCGCTGGTGGCACCCGCTTTGGGACAGGTGATACAACTTGGGGGCCACAAGGATGCCTGAGCGATCAGAGGCAGAATGTCTAGTCAGGGAAGACATCTCGGAGAAGATAACGTCTGATGGGAGTGAAAACGTGGACATGCATGCATGCATGCTAAGTTGCTTCAGTCATGTCTGACTCTTTGTGACCCCATGGACTGTAGCCCGCCAGGCTCCTGGTCCCCAAGAGTCCATGGGGATTCTCCTGGCGAGAATACTGGAGTGGGTTGACATTTCCTCCCTCAGAGAATCTTCCTGACCCAGGGATCAAACCCGTGTCTGTTGCGTCTCCGGCACTGACAGGCGAGTTCTTTATCACTAAGCCTGAAAATGTGGACAGGCGGAGCAGAAGCCAGGGGCAGTCCAGGAAGGGGGGACTGCCACAGGCAGAAGTGCAGAGGCAGGAAACAAGGGGCAAGAGGCAAGTCTTGCCAACAGTAGGAGCAGGCTGGAGCAGAGGCGGCGAATGACAGAATATCCTATTGTTGATAAGAACCACCAGTGACCAAACATGTTTACGTGCCAGGCAGGTTGTCAGGCCCTCATGCTTGTTTCACTGAACTTTTGTGAGAACCTTAGAAGAAACGCATTATTATCATTCCTATGTGAAATATAAGGAAACTGAGGCTGAGAGAGACAAAAGAACTAGCCCACGTCACACAGCATGACTGGCCAAGCATAGCCTGGAATCAGATGGAGAGCTTCGTTCTTACTGTCTTCCCCAGCCATTCTAGGAACCGCTAGCAGGATGTGACTAGCGTTTTGAAGGAGATGACATCATTCATTCATTCATTCACCAAATCAGCCTGAAGCACCCGGCGTGCCAGGCCCTGTTCTAGGCCTGGAGATCTCCGGGAAACAAAGGTGCTTCCCTCCTGGAGCTGACCCCAGGCTCCCAGGGAGGAGGAGGGAAGTGAGGACTTGGGTTTGTCAGACTGGCCCCCCCAGGCTGCCCTGGGGAAGGGCCATCCTTCAACCAGGCCGGACCCTTCTGCTTCTGGGCCCACCCTTGAGGGTTTGTGTGTGTGTGTGTGTTTGTTCTTTGGCTGCACTGGGTCTTCTTGGCTTTGTATGGGCTTTCTCTAGTTGCAGAGAGCGGAAGGCTACTCTTTGTTGCATGGGCTTCTCATTGCAGTGGCTTCTCTCGTTGCAGAGCATGGGCTCTAGGGCTCACAGGCTTCAGTAACTGTAGCACACCGGCTCAGTAGTTATTTGCACAGGCTTAGTTGCTCCTCCACATGTGGACTCCTCCTGGAGCAGGGATTGAACTCCTGTCCCCTCTATTGGCAGGCGGATTCTTAGCCAATGCGCCACCAGGGAAGTCTGAGGATTTTTGTTTGTTTGGTTGGTTTGGTTACATCTTTGTTTTTATTTATTTTTGGGTGTGGCACATAGGATCTTAGTTCCCCAACCTGGGATTGAACCGGTTCACCCTGCATCGGCAGCATGGCGCCTTAACCACCGGACTGCCACATACGTCTCCACCCTTGAGGGTTTTATTTGAGCCTCTCCTGGGTGCTGGGGCTTTTGAAATGCATCAGCCACTCCACTCCTCCCTCCTGTTCCTGGAGTTCACTCTGGGGGAATGGAGATAACCAGGATGGACTTCCTGGAGGCGGCTGCTGGTGTCCAGAGAAATGAGGGCTTATTAAGATGGAAGAAAGCTGAGTGGGGATGGGGATGGATATTGGGAATGGAAAGAGTGAGTAGGGCTCAGGGGATGGGGAAAGGTAGGCAAAACTGAACAGGGAACATCCTGAGGTCCAGGTGAGGTGTTTGAACTACCTGTCTTGGGGACCACGGAGGGAGGTGGTGTCCCTACACTTCCCCAAGAGGAAGATGTATAGAGTAGGGGACCTTCCTGGTGGTCCAGTGGCTAAGATTCTGCGTTCCCAATGTAGGGATCCCGAGTTCCATCCCTGGTCAGGGAACTAGATCCCACATGCCGCAACTAAGAGTTTGCTTGCCACAGCTAAAGACCCCACGTGCTGCAGTGAAGATTGAAGATCCTGTGTGTTGCAACCAAGACCTGTCACAGCCAAATAAATAAATGAATATATTTGTAAAAGATGTATGGAGTAACCCACACCTGGGAACTTCAGGGTCACAGCCTACCCCTTTTCCAACTGCAGGACCTTGGGAAAGTCAGTCTACCTCTGAGCCTCAGTTTCCTCATCTGGAAGCTGAGGCTTCTAGAGCTGTGACAAGAATTAAGAGGGCTAACCTGTGGAGTGCTTAGCAGAGAGCGTGGCTTGCTGTGGTGTTCAAGAGAATGCTAGCTGTGACCATGTGTGTATCATGTGCGCAGGGGGAGAGGAACCCCTAGGCTCCCAGCATGCCCTCCTTTCTCTCCCT